>CM077160.1:5599110-5673609 GCA_039583875.1 Platanthera guangdongensis | reverse complement strand
TGTTGAGACTTTGTCGACTAGACGTCAAGTCGTTCCAATGTATATCGACTAGAAGTTGTCTGGTCATCTGATCAATATAATGTATATCAACATGAAACTGTCTGATCATCTGCCTGATATAGTGTATATTGTCTTAAAGATGTCTGGACATCTAGCCGATCAATTAGACATCTACTCTATATAATGTATATCGGCTAGACATCAAATCGACACAGCCAGAACTGGCTTTTTCTCCTATTTCTAAACTCTTAACCTGATTCAACAGTTCTTAGGGTAATTCCTATTGAAGCTGAATATAATTCACTAATGATTATACAAATACAATTTTAGTTATAGGGTTAAGATTTTAATTGTTCCTCGCCACCTTTTCGGAAAGTTTTGAAGAGCGGCAAACCTGACGACGGCAGTCCTTTTGCGAACGGGAACCCTAGCGCCGACGATCCTCTCCTGAATCGAACCTAGCAGTTCAGAAGACGAACAAACTAATCATTCCCCACCCTCCATCGTTCAATGATAGGAGGTGTTTCTTGGCGTTAGTGTGGATATTCATAAAAGCACATATCTATTTTTGTGCTCTCGGACTCAACTATCGGTCGACCTCTGATTTTGAATCAGACACAGGAGCACATTCACTTGGATTCCGACTCCGAAGAAGAAGTCTCTAAAGATTTTAAAGCCCCATTGAGTCATGAATCTTCATCCCGACACAGGTACCTTGCTTTTGCTGTCTTATTTCTTGGTTACTGCTAGTATTCGCAAAATCCGTATGTTTCTAGTTAGAGTTTTCTTGAAGTAATTTCCGTTGCGCACGTGTGATGTGTCACCTCATAGAAAACCCAACACCGCCAACATGAGTAATGAGGTTTGTTTGTTTGTTAACTTCAATTAAATCTTATACCACCTATACTCATTGTACCCCACTTAAGTTGCAATCTCATTCTTTCATAAGCGTACTATGCCCTTATTTATTCATTTGTATCTCCGAAAAATAGCTCTGAAAAATAGGATATTTTTAGACTTCACTTTGATTTTGTCTCTTAACTTTTCTTTTGTCATTTTCTATTCTTATTGTTTCTTAATTTTCAAGAAAATCTCATGCGCATACAAGGATGTGAAAAATTCTCAACATCATAAATTAGTGAAACTGAGCGATCTAAGCTTATACTATTGTGAACCGGACCTTAATTAAAGTCCGGTAAGGTCCGGTTCATGCGGTCGTAACCGCTTGACCGGTGAAAATAAGTTCCCCAAACGGAGCCTTAGTCCGGGCCCGGTTTCTCAGCTCGGTTCTGAACCAAATTAGGCCTGGGCCTGGTTAGGCCCGGGCCAGGCCCAAGCCTAAGAGGGCTCACCAGACCCCCCCCCCTATTTGGGCAGAGCCCGACCTGGTGCCCGGCCCGGACCAGGCCTACACCTTGTCAACCCAAAGGCTCGATTTGGGTGCTACCTGCTGGGCTGCCCCAACATTTAAATTAAATGTTGGGGTGTCGTCCCAACAATTAAATTGTTGGGGCATGATGGCCTTGGGCTGGGCGGCTAGCACAAGCTGGCCGCCCAGCTAGCTGTCATTTGCCATCTAGCTAGCCATTGGCGTTGGGGCTTGTTGGGCCCGGTTTTGTGGGCTCAACAGGCCCCATTATTTTGCAAGGGCTCGGCCTGAGCTCGGTTTGAGTTGGTTTGGGCCCGGTAGGCCTTATTTGCATGCTTAGGTGTAACCCTGATCATAATCACAAACACGCTGGCCTAATGACATGACAAATGTCACCGCCCGCTGAGTGTAGTCGTCCGACGAATGTCACCGCCAGCTGAGTGTTACCGCTCGCCAAATGTTGTTGCTCATTGAATGTTGTAGCCCGTACGGGAGGCACCCTTCACTCAAATACGAAGAAGCAAATTTGCAAAGGCGCGAACTGTTCATACCGGTTGTCCATCCACATCACGCGATTCTCCTCCTTCCAAACGTGCGTTGCAGCAGGGCGACCGGCGGCCGACGAGCCCGCAACCCCCGGCTGTCCCGCTGCAATGCAGCGTTGCTGTGAAGCTTCACAACAACTGCGGCCGACGCTGCGGGCTCGTCGGCCGCCAACCGTTCGAAGTTCATCGGCATTCACAACGACAAAATCTGTGTGGCCGGCAAACCTGCAGCCGTCGACCGCCGCTGCTAGCATCCTTCTTCCTTACGGATCACGTGCGCGCCAGAACAGTGATGAACGACTGGGTTGAAATGTTCGCATCTTCGCATACGAGGCCTCTTCACATTTGAACCTGCTCATATACGAGCGACAATGCACGGGGCACACTGTGCCCCGCGCGACAGTACCTGGGCACCCCAGCGGTTAATATTTTTTATCATGTGTTTTTAAATATATTTTTTAATTATTAATTTATTTTTTACATTGAAAAAGTTAACAGAGAAACCTAAAAATTAAAATATGTGTGTACTTGTATGTATTGCATGTCATTTTATATATTGCAAGTCATAGATAAAATAAAGCTAGACAAAGATATAATTTAGGCAAAAATAGGAATTTAGTCCCTAAACTTTGTCTACTTTAAGAAATCAGTCCCTTAAATTTATATTATGAGAATTCAGTCCCTCAACTTTCTAATTCATATGTAATCAGTCTTTTATATTATTATTACAATTATTAGTAATAATTAGACCTTAAAACATCATTAACTCGAACACAATCGTACTCATGTCACCCTGATCTTCGCTGCCTGTTCTTTATTTCACCACCTCTCCATCTCCTCTTGTAGCATCTTAATACCTCTCCATCCACCATGTTTCCTTTGCCCAAGCATGTCGCAGAGTTGCGAACATCTGCTATTTCCTCATCGAAAATCTAGAGTGTCGAGAGGAAGGGGGGAAAGAGGAAAGATATTTTTGAGGCGGATCATGACAGGTAGAATGTGGTCGATGTTGATGGTGAAAGTGAAGGAGAGGATGGGAATTGTGGGGCTTGAGGTGGTGCCAAACAGGCAAGTGGTGCTGATATCTCTGTACAAGCAGACATTGACGGAGATCAAGGCCGTACTAGAGGAAGAAGGATACCGCAAGGCATGGAGAGCTTCGCCAACCACCCCCTCCGGGCTTGCGTCGATGGCGTTGGGGTTAATGGCGTTTTAAGGTCTAATTATTACTAACAACTATAATAATAATATAAAGGACTGATTTCGTATGAATTAGAAAGTTGAGGGACTGAATTCTCACAATACAAACTTGAGGGACTGAATTCTTAAAGTAGACAAAGTTTAGGGACTAAATTGCTATTTTGCCTATAATTTAATAAATATAGTTTTTAGATAATACACAAAAATGTTTGTGGCCTATTAGATATGACGTTGACTTTTAAGCAGCTGATCGGTGGTTCGAGTCTCTTTGTGCTTGGGGGGGGGGGGGGGGGGGGTGTAACATCTCATTTCCAGCTAGAAGACTCATAAGAGTGGTTTTGTCATGACTAGGTCATGACAAAATCCTAGGAAGTCAAAGTAGACTAGGTGAACTTAGGTAGGAAGGTGAAGGCCACCATGGTCTGCAAATAGTAGAATTCTAAACACTAGTTTAGGATGACCTTAGGGATTCAACATGACTCCATGATCCCACCACAACACCCCTAACCCCTTGGGTGGTCCATAGGGTCACTAAGGACCTATTGGTGGCATTCAAAGTGTCCAAGTTGGCCTAAGCCCGCCCTAACCCTAAATGGGTCAAACTGGCCTACTTAGGGACATTTGATCCTTCCTTAGTCAGGTGGACCCCACACATTCCTTCCTAACCCTAAAGTTAGGTCAATGGGTCACCGAAGATCCATTGGGGTCAACTCTAGAGACTGAGTTGACCTAAGTCAACTCTAGCTCTAACTTGGTCAAAGTACCCTTAATAAGGGACAAGTGACCTTCAAGGTGCCAAATCAACCCTACCCATCCCTACCTAGACCCTAGGGGAGGCCAATAGGTCACCAAGGACCCATTGATGGTGACACAAATGCTCAAATTGACCTAGGTCAACCCTAGTCTAGGTTAGGTCAAATCTAGCTCAAATGGGCTAACCTAAGCTCAAGCCTTCTTTCCACTTGGACTAACCTTATTTCCATGAAAAATATGTGTTAGTGGGCTGCCAATAGGCTGGAGTGGTCAGCAAGGTCAACTTTGATGACTAGGAGAGAGAAAACTCCAACTCCCCTTTAATGGAGGAGAGAGGAGAGGGGAGTAATGGGGGAAGACCTTCGGGGCACACTCTTCCCCTTCCCCAAGCTCTCCATTCATTTCATTATGGCCCGTGGAATAAATTCCCAATGAAGCCAACCAGCCAACCACCAATGGAGGAGCCCCCAAGCCATGGCTGAATTCAAGCTTCAAGGTCATTAATGGCTTTGAAGCTTGAACCACTTAACTCTCCCCATTAAGGGCTGGAATCAGTTTCTCTAGGGGAGAGGAGGCGTTCCCAGCCATTTCCCGGCCTGATTATGCCCAGATTCACCCCCCCCCCCATACCATGGCCGAAATTTGTATTAAGGGGCCATAATGGCCACTTCAAGCTTGGCCCCTCCCCTCCCCCTTTTACTCACCTAAAAGCATCCCTGGATCCAGGGCAAGCTTTCCACACCTTACCCGAAGGAGACAAGAGAGTTCACTGTGTAGTTGCAGAACTCCAGCAACTCCTCCACCGCCAATGGCATCCCGGCGATCGACGCGTCTCCCGGCCGCAAGCAAGGTCCTCCCCTTCCTCTCTCACTGTGGGTAGATCATAGGAACTGTTAGGGCCAAGATTTGGGCTCAATTGAGCCCGATCGGGAAAATCTTTCTCCTGGATTTTTCGCAAAATTGAACTCATCGGGATCGTCGGAATTCGCCCCTCCGGCGATTGTGCCGCCGCCTGGCGATAGCCGCCACCTCAACGGAGGTGTTGGTGGCGGTGGCCGTCCAGGGAGGTGGCCGGACGACCGAGAATTTGGCTGGGAAGTGGCTCCAGGATGGGATGATCCTGACCATCGACTGGAGCTTGAAGACGACTAGATGTCGCTGGATGCGCTTTAAGATTCGTGTTGGAGATTGATTTAAACTATAGGATATATTTTCATATTATTTCATTTTTGTCACAGAAATCATATTTAATGTTTAAATTTATTAAAAATACCTTGGGACACCTACAGAAAAAGTGATGAATATCAAAGTTGTAGCCCTAGGAGTGTACTTTATTTTAAAATTGCCTTGAACCAATTTGGGTGTCTGGTTTGACCAGGGCACTCATTTTGGTGGGGTCTATACCTAGAGTTAGACAGAAACTACAATGAGTGCCCCCACTTCATCTCTAACCTACACCTAGGTCCTGTCCAAAATTGAGAATTTTTGGACATAATTTTTCTATAGTTTTAGAAATTATTTAATAATCCTATGGTAAATTAATTTGGAGACTTAATGACCCCCAAACCCTCCAAAATTTGGTTGAGTAGACCCCAGTTTTGCCCTAAAAAGGGTATTTAGGTCAAAAGTGTACCTTGTGGGATTGGGTGGCCAAACCACCTCAATAGAGGCTGAATTTTGGTCCACTAGTTTGTCATGACTCTTTACACCCTCATATGGGTTATGGGGTAGTTTGGGGTAGGATTGCCCTAGGACCCAAGTTCAAACCCTAAGTTTGGACTTTGGGAGTTTGTGAAGGACATGTGGTCAAATGCCCTTGTATGGATTTGAAATTTGGTAGAGAGGATTCTAGGGTAGCTGAAGTCCTCTGGTGATAATCTTAGTAGATTTAGAGATGGATAAACCCCTCAAAACCCTAACCCTAGTTTAGGTCACAATCCTTAAAATTGAAGGATAAGTAATTAGAACTCTGTGAAAAGTTGTGAAACTTGGGTAGTGTAGTCATAATGTCATTATAAGCCTTGGATAATTTTATTGAGAATTTCAGATCAATAATTTTAGTATCACCTTTGCAATATTAGAATTATCCCTAATTAATTATGTTTTTATTATGACCTTAATATCCATTAGATGATTATGAAATTGGGGCAGAATGAGTTTTAGACCTTTATGATCATACATGAATTTTATTGTAAATTTTAGATGTAAATTTGCAGTACTTCCAAGTATATAAATACGGGAATATGATCTATAATAGATTTAGAGCTCATGTTTTATTGGAAAATCATGAAACTTGATCAGTAGTGTTTCTAAGTCAATATGCTCATATGAGAATTTTATTACAATTTTTAAATGAATATTATTGTACTTAGTTTATTAACCTATTAACTTGAATTATTATGAAAATCAAGTTTAGAGTTCATTATTCCTGATAAATTATGAAACTTGACCTGGAGTGTTTATATGTCTTTATGTTCATCCGTAAATTTTCTCAGAATTATTGGAAGTATATTGGCAATAGTTGTCTCTTTAAATTGGTTAATGTAGGTTATGATCAAAAATTATGTGCAGGGTTAAGGCTTAATGAAAATTTGGAGACTTTGAATTTACTGATAAGTCGTTGTCTTGTATTTATCATAATTTTGTGGAACATTTTGCATGCCTAAAAATAGTACTTCATGTTCAAACTAAGACATTTGAATTATTTTGGAAATTAAATAAATTATCTAATAAATTAGGAAAATTATAAACTTCTGGATTTAGGCTAATCATGTCATGATAGACCCCCAATAAATATTATAGGGTTTTGGATGATAATTTGGAGTACCTCTCATTGTATATATCATATAGCTTAGGATTGTCTGCGTTTAGTAAAAACTACAGAAATCATAATATGGTGCAAAATGAACCTAGGGAGTTGGGATATTAGTGTATTGATTTGGTAAGTGAAAAGATATTATCATCGGGAGTCGTGATAAGGAGTGGGAGGTTTGACTAGTGTCAAGAGGTGCACGGGGTCGACGAAACATCGTCTTCCCCGTGGAGAGAGAAAAAGTCAAATACACTAGGGTTAGATCCAGTATAACATTAAAGGGATTGGGAGTTGGGTAACAACCAATAATTGTAAGTGTCTTGCAAAAGGGAATGATGAGCTTCGGCTACCATCATAGTTCCTAGTGCTTTTCACATTCACACATCCCGGTAGCTCGGGAGGTTGGCTAGATTAGTTTGATTAGTCATCCGAACGGTAGGATCAGAAGGTATACGTAACGAACGGGATAGTCCGGGGAGCCGGTGGCTTAGAAAGATTTGGATACATAAAAAAAATAAGGTGGTGGGTCTTCGATATTGGACGGTCGTTCACACCGACGTCGATACGTTGACTCCGCAGTGTGGGGCACTTGGCTAGGGAAAGTCTGGTGGATATGACCAGCATAGTACGTGGAGACTCTAGGTTGTGTCCTTCTAGAGGCGTACGTAAGGGCTAGGCCTGGTAGTGTGGATACCCGCCTAGGAGTGGGGGGCCCGACCCACTATCTCTATTTGCCACTACAGAGGTTCCTGGGAGTGAAGCTAGCTGCCCAAATAGGGGGAAATAAAAGTCTGTGCGCATAGAATCATGTGCGTGAGTTGCACTTGCATGAATCATGACATAGCATATCACTACACTCATACTTGCATACAACCAACACCCCAACGTATAAATTGGTATGAGACTTTTTATACGTTGGGAGCCTTGCAGAAGATCTCTTAACTTATAAGTTTGTATGAGCATTCATATATGTTAAGGTTACCTACTTTCTAGAATGTTTTTCCTACCTGTGTTGCTTTACTCTACTTGCTTACCTTACTGCTTACTATTGTAGAACTGCTAGTTTGTACTTTTCTTCCTTAGTTGTTTATACATTATAAGTTAACTCGTAGAATAGTTCCACCGTCACCTGCTTTGCTTACTCTCCACCTCCGTAGCTTCCCTTTCCTCCTCCCCCCTCAGTGCCTAGGAGCCATAGGGGAGGTGTAGGGGATGATAGGACTTAGTCTTTATGACTAATGATTTTCGTACCACAACATTCTAGGGACTCTGGATGGGAGACAGGGAGCAGCAGCAGGGGACAGCACTAGCGAAGTACGGTGCTCATGGAGGTAGGCCAGTCTAGCACAGGAGCACCAGCTACTGGTTCCATGAGTGATTAGTTTACTTAGCTTCCACGAGTGGTTGTAGTGAGGATTTCATGTACCAGGCTTGAGTCTGTTCATATTTCATTTGTACTGTTCTATTGCAGTACTCTCTTTTTTCTATATTTATGGACTGTTGTGGTTTCTCATTTTCATATGATGTTTGTGGACTCAATTATAATTCAGTTTTTGATTACTACTCTCTCTTTGATGATCGAAAAGGCCGGCAGAATTGACGTTTTGTAGTGGTGGCCTTCCCGAGTGTCGGTGCCACCGCAAAACGGCGGTTCTGGGCATAAGACCCCCCGAGTTTGAAAAAAAATGAAAAAAAATGGGGGTCTTACAAGTGGTATTAGAGCGAACATCGATCCAAGAGAAGAAGTCCATAAAACCCTGGGTCACCCCCGCTCGAGCTTAGTTTGAGGACAAACTAAGCAGCGGAAGCAGTGATGTTCCCATAAGGGAAATCACATATAAAGTCCACCTTTTCATTAATTCCATTTGTTCACCAGCTAACAATTGGAATTTTTCTTTGTAGCCTGCGGCAAACCCTGCCCCCAGCAGGGAGCACCTCCGGCTGCGAAGATCTCATCTTATAATTCTCTAGTCAATGAGTTAGACTCGACCCACTGGGAGACATGACTAACCACGATAACTTATAGTATGCACTAGCCTGAAATAGACCTTGAGTATGAACTTGGCTAAGATAAGGAGATACCTAAATAGAATAAAGGAGGAGTATAACACGAGAATGGCTACCTAAGCCATAAATTCAGGTGGCCCTACGATCCCTATCAAGGATTACTCTAACCAGTAGGACTGCTTCAAGGAGAATTAAGACCAATAATCTATTAGCAGAATGGTAGAAGACACATAGTCTCAACCCTCGTACCAGTAATAAGATTACCTGGAGACAACCACCACGACAAACACCGAAGGTCGGATAGGAATTCAAGTTCGGAAGAGACTCGGTTGGGATTGGGAACATTTTGACTAGGATAAGGTTGTCGTAATAGTGACTTAGAGGGTTTAAAGTATGGAGTATATCAATAAGATTCAGGTTGGAAGCCCAAGTCAAAAATTGATGCCCTAGGGATTGTGCACTCAGCTCTAGGATGGATATAACATGGCAATATCGAAGATACTTAACACAAGGGAGGTAGGGGCTAATCTTTTGTTTATTGGGGCTTATCTTTTGTTTATTGGGCAAATTAGTTATTGACTTGGGTTTCCCTTAGACCTCATCTAGAAAACTTTGTGTCGTGAATATAGTGAAATGGACGTAAACTGTATTCGGTGCTACTCGGGCGTATTCATAGGGATAAGAATCTGATTGAGAAGTGAAGATTTTATAGAGCCGTTGTCTACCCACACAAACGAGAAATCTAATCACCGGAAGTATGGTGTATCTCGGAACATGTATCCTCCCAGAGTGAAGGAAGATGTCATGGATTATGCGACGCACGGTGATGTTTGTCGGCTAATGAAGGCTAACTGCAAAAGTTTTTGGGAACTATTATAGCCACTGGCCGAGGTAGCTGGGTCACCCCGACCCGAAAGAAAACTCCTGTGTTTGTTTCATAAGATTTGTGAGTAGTTGTTCGTTTTCATGGTGTGCTCAAGATGGTCGTGTCAAATCAAGATGGTCAGTGTACGTCCAAGGAGAGAAGATCGGTCTGGGCTCATCTGGGCTCGCGGCCGACATTCAAGACACCTCTCCACCCTCGTACGGAGGTGCAAGATTCCACTTTCATGGATCTAGGATAAGGATCCAAAGGCACTCAACTCGAAATTTGTGAAGAACCCAGATACTCAGGTGTGACTGCTTCGAGATAGGATGTTGGAGGCCCAGGGCAGAGCAGCCAAATATTATGATGCTTGACATTGCTAAGTAGAGTTATGGGTGGAGACTGTGTATTCCTAAAGATGCGCCTTGTGCATGGAGTCTCGCGGGTACGCGGGCGGAAGAAGCTCAGTCCAAGGAATATGGGGCGTTACAGGATCCTAGAGCGGATCAGCTCATTGACTTATAGACTGGAGTTACCGCCGGAGTTAGCAGTTTTGCACAACGTCTTCCACGTCTCCTCTCTTAGAAAGGCTCTACTATGGCCGGAACAGCAGGTTCTTGGTATAGATTTCTCGACAGCTTTTGATCAATCAGTCCGCTGTAAGCCGGTCAGGATAGATGATACAACGGTGCGGGTCTTGCAAGAAGGTCCCGCTGGTCAATGTCCTGTGGAGGAACCATGGGCAGGAGGAGCATACCTGGGAGCCACCGGACCTGATGCAACAAAAGTACTCGGATCTCTTCAGGTAAGGTATACATTAACTTCCTATGGGATGTTACACTGAGTTGCTCTCAATAAAAACTCTGCAGGCCTAACCTGAATTTCGGGGACGAAATTTTTATTTTTGTTTATTGGCATTTGTAACATCTCATTTCCAGCTAGACCCCTAAGAGTGGTTTTGACATGACTAGGTCATGACAAAACCCTAGGAAGTCCAAGTAGACTAGGTGAACTTAGGTAGGAAGGTGAAGGCCACCATGGTCTGCAAATAGTAGAATTCTAAACACTAGTTTAGGATGACCTTAGGGCTTCAACTTGACTCTGTGATCCCACCACAACACCCCTAACCCCTTCGGTGGTCCATAGGGTCACTAAGGACCTATTGGTGGCAGTCAAAGTGACCAAGTTGGCCTAAGCCCACCCTAACCCTAAATGGATCAAACTGGCCTACTTAGGGTCAGTTGACCCTTCCTTAGCCAAGTGGACCCCACACATGCCTTCCTAACCCTAAAGTTAGGTCAATGGGTCACCAAAGATCCATTGGGGTCAAATTTAGAGCCTGAGTTGACCTAAGTTAACTCTAGCCCTAACTTGGTCAAAGTACCCTTAATAAGGGACAAGTGACATTCAAGGTGCCAAGTCAACCCTACTCATCCATACCTAGACCCTAGGGGAGGCCAATAGGTCAACAAGGACCCATTGATGGTGACACAAAAGCTCAAATTGTAACACCCCAAAATCCCAGATTTAGTTCAAGTTGGGTGACACGGCATGGGACACGGCCGTGTCTCATGAACTGTAGGGCGTGTCCTGCTCTGTATGGTTGGGCAGCCACTCGAGTGCTCCATGAACTGTACTTGATGAGTTCTCGAGAGGGAACACGTCCAGCGATACAGACGTGTCAGGGGGCGTGTCCTCCTCTGGTTGACGAACTTCGTTCGACGAAGAACCCGGTAGAGGCGTGTCTACAGCCGTGTCCTTTTCTGGAGTTGGCCAGGGCAGCACGGCCTGGTGAACATGGCCAGGACACGGGTGTGTCTCTGGGCACACGGCCTGTGACACGGGCGTGTCACATGGCCGTGTCTTGCTCGGGTTGAGAGGTTTGTGTACCACTTGAGGTACACGGCCACAGACACGGGCGTGTCTGAAGCCGTGTCAGGTCACACGGTCTGTGACACAGGAGTGTCACATGGCCGTGTACTGGTCTGGATGAGTTGGTTGTGTGTCGCTTAAGGTACACGGCCTGGGACACGGGCTGGGATCTGATGGCCCAGATTCCTCCCCCTACTTTAAGGCCGAGAATGAGAAGGAAAATCTCATTCTCATCTTGGCCATTCTCTCTCTCTACAACCTAGGGATAGGAAAGAGGAGGAGGAGGAAGGGAGCCGGCCACCGGTGGAGCTGTGGAGTTTCGATTCAAGATCTAAAGCTAGTGTTGTGAAGGCAAAGCCGCTGCGGTGCTTTCCAGCCGGCTAGAAGTCCATGGCTCTGAAGCGATCTTCAAGGGTAACGATCTTCCTTCTTATTCATGTGAATGCTTCATTTTTGGCATATGCATGTGATTCCCTCACCAGAGGGTGGATTGGGAAGGGATTCCCTTGGGTTGATTCTTGGAATCCCCATTCATTTGGCATATAGATCCGGAAATGGAGTACGAAATAGGCATGCTGTGTGAAGCCCATCTGGACAGGTTGGTATAGATTGGTGATGTTGCATATATACACTGGAGAAGACTCCGCAATGAAACATGTAGTTTATGGAGTTGAGGGGTTGGACCTGTGAAAGGTAGTAACAGGAAGTACTGGAGTGGTAGTCCAGGAAAAGACCCGTGTGATGCTTGTAACGCTTGCGATGTTTGTGATGCTCGATGGGTTGGACCTATGAAGGGCAGTAGCAGGAAGTACTGGTACGGAAGTCCAGGAAAAGACCCTCTGATGCTTGTAATGCTTATGACACTTGATGGGTTGTGCCTGTGAAGGGTAATAGCCGGAATTACTAGCTTGGTAGTCCAGGAAAATACCCACAAGTGTATGTTATGAATGCACAGTTAAGCCTAGGGATGGAAAATGAGTTCTGTCGCTAATGCAAGGCGTGACTTCTAGCTAACCTATGAATGTGAAGCTAGTCCCACGGGGATAGTATTGCTATTTGTGAGCTTGAAGAGCTCTGAAAAAGGCTTCGTGCTGAACGGACAAGGGGATGCCAACCCACGTTAGTCTGGTCATAGAACTAACGATTTGAGCAACGGGAAAAGGCTAAACTGTATCCGCGTTATGGTTGTCCGCCATGAGTGTCTGGATGATTGGCATTCCGCAGAAATGCATAGCGAGAGTCTTAGGCCTGCGCGCCATTAAGACTAAAGTCTCCGACTACACGCCATGGAGCAAAATGCTCAAGTTTGTCGTTGGGCTTCGGGCCTAGAACGGTGGTGGGCAACTGGTTTATCCGGTACACCAAGAATGTGCCCTAAGTGCACGGATCGTGGGGTCGTGTGGCTGACGGTTGTGATGGAATGTTTGTGTGTGAGAGCACAATGTGTGATATATATATATCTGCATATGAATTGTTATGCCTGCATGGAAGGAATACCACTGCTCCAGAAAAGGGGTAGGGTCGTTATAAATTGGTCAGTTGAATGCTGACCGATGCCTTGTTTGTCACCGTTGGGTGGGTTGTCCTTGTACAGGTGCTGGAGAACTGAGCGGGATGTTTAAAGGCTGAAATCCCTGCTGCTGCTGCTGCTGCTGTTGTTGTTGTTGCTAGCCCTATGAAAATATTATGTTGTGTTCATGTGTGGCCGGTCTGCACGCTGATGTTTGGAAACCACATTTGTAAAGAGCAACTGTAAGGCCTTAAGGCCAAATGACATTGTATTTGATACATTCCTATGTTTGATGTGGGTGTTTATATTAGTGGACATTCGTGGTTGGAGTTCAGTTTTATGTTAACAGCTTCCGCTAGAATGCTATGAGTTAGGATGCGCAACTCTGATATCAACTCGTGACTTCCCCGCCTATTTTGTGGCATATGATGTGGGGCCCCGACCGGACCTTTTATTATATGCTATATGAACGGATGGAGTCGTTACATTTTTGCTCTGATACAAAAAATGTAACGACTCCATCTGTTCATATATCATATAATAGAAGGTTCTATGAAGGATTGCGGGACGAGTTGCGATTCTTGCTTTTGAGTTCGGTGAACCAAGGATTCCAGGCATTGGTTGACATTTCGTGCGCGGTGGAGAAAGACATGAAGAGGGTGCAAGGAAAGAGGGCCTTGGTTGTGACACAGCCGGAGTTTAAGGCACACCGACCTGGAAAACTGTACAATCAAAAGAAATGGGGTAAGAGAGCTAAGTCTTCTGGGCAAGCTCCGTCAACAGCTGTGTCGGGAGCCACTTCGCGGCCCGAGACTCGTACCTGCTTTACATGTGGAAAAGTGAGCATATAGCCCGCCACTGTCGGAGTGGTCCACCAAAGGGTGAGAAGAAGACGGGAGCGTCGTATGCTGAGAAGGGAAAGGCAGTGGTGGAGTCCTCTGCATCCCAGGCGCAGCCCCGAGTCTACAATCTTGGCCTGTAGGAGGCCATTAAGCAGAGTGATGTCGTCACATGTATGATTTAAGTTATTGTATTGTTTTGCTTATTGCATGCTTTGTTTGTGGATTGTGTGTGATACGATTGCCATAGGGTTTGTTATGATTCGAAACACACTGGCGCGAGCACTATTTGATACGGGTGCTTCACAGTCATTTCTGTCTAAGGACTTCATAGCTCGCCTTGGAGTACCTAGTCATGTGAAGACAGAGAGCGTCAGGGTGGTGTTACCGAATGGTTGTTTGATGCTTGCTGATAAGGCTTGTGATGTGGCGGTTCATATTGGAAGTCAGAATTTCTGTTTGACTGCATCTGTACTGCTGATATCGGAATTTGATGTGATCTATGGTATGGACTGGCTCGCGGAGCAGCATGCCTTGATTGATTGTAATGTCAAAGAGGTCACACTAGGCCAGAATACCGAGCATGAGACAATGTTCGCGGGTATGCGAGGAGTGGGCGGGACCTTGATGTCTGCACTCCAAGTCGCCAAGGCTGTTTGGAAGGGCGCGAAGTTATACTTCATGCTGATTCAGGTGGTGGAGCCAAAGGCCAATGTATGTGATGTTCCGGTTGTATCGGAGTTTGCGGATATGTTTCCTAAGGATCTCCCTGGGCTACCACCCCAGCAGGAGATTGACTTCATGATCGAGTTGGTACCAGGTGCGAAACCTATGGCCCGCTCGCCATATCGCGTCGCGCCAAAGGAAATGGCGAAATTGAAAGTCCAATTACAAGAGTTGTTGGAGCAGGGATATATACGTCCAAGTATGTCACCTTAGAGCGCACCTATTCTGTTTGTGAAAAATAAGGACGGTGGTTTGCGGTTATGTATTGACTACCGTGAATTGAATAAGCTGACAGAGAAGAACAAGTATCCGATTCCACGGATAGATGAATTGTTCGATCAGCTGGTGGGATCAACCGTCTACTCTAAATTGGATTTGAAATCTGGATATTACCAATTGAGGATTCGGGAAGATGACATTCCCAAGACCGCATTTAGAACACGCTACAGTCATTATGAGTTCACGGTAATGCCGTTTGGGCTATGCAATGCGCCACCGGTATTCATGGACCTGATGCATCGAACATTCCGAGAGTACTTGGACTTGTTTGTGATCGTGTTCATTGATGATATTTTGGTGTACTCTAAATCTGAAGCTGATCACGCAAACCACTTGCGGTTGGTGCTGCACACCTTACAAAAGAATAAGCTCTATGCCAAGTTCTCGAAGTGCGACTTTTGGCTGTCGTCGGTGGCTTTTCTTGGCTATGTGGTGAGTGGAGAGGGCATCGCAGTGGATCCGTCAAAGATAAGAGCTATACATGAGTGGTCGGTGTTGTCTTCGGTGGCCGAGGTCAGGAGTTTTCTTGGACTAGCAGGCTACTACAGACGTTTTGTTGAAAACTTCTCGCGGATCGCTTTGCCTCTGACCACACTGACGCGAAAGGATCAGAAGTTCGTTTGGACGTCGGAGTGCGCGCGAGCTTTTGAAGAGCTAAAGGGTAGATTGACCACGACACTGTGTTGACATCGCCATGTGGTACCAACGGATTTCAGATCTATAGTGATGCTTCAGGGAGCGTCTTAGGCTGCGTTCTTCTGTAGTTTGGAAAAGTGATTGCTTATGGCTCACGCCAGTTGAAAGTGCATTAGCAAAATTATCCCGTCCGCGACCTAGAGTTGGCGGCGGTGATCTTTGCACTGAAGTTATGGCGGCATTATCTTTATGGAGTAAAAGTGAATATCTTTACGTACCATAAGAGCCTAAAGTACTTGTTGGAGCAGAAGGATCTGAATATGCGACAACGAAGGTGGCTGGAATTCCTTGGGGACTACACCTTCGAGATTCATTATACTCCCGGAAAGGGAAATGTGGTCGCTGATGCCTTGAGTCAGAGAGCTCCGGCAAGGGCAAATTGGTTGCAGAGACACGATGAATGTCTAATCCAGGAGTTGGAAGCATTAGAGATTTCTTGTGTTGACAAGAATTTCACAGTCAATGCATGTTTGAACTGGACGGAGGTATAGTGTGACCTTGCAGATAGGATTCGATGAGCAACAGAGCTGGATGAAATCTCCAATGCTATGCAAAGGATGGGCCAGAGGGAAAATTCTCCTGGGATGACGTCCTTTTGCGGAAAGAGGGTTGGTTGTGCATCCCGAGTATGGGTAAGTTGCGAGAAGAGTTGATGTACAAAGCTCACTTCACCAAGTACTCAATTCACCCTGGGAGCACAAAGATGTTCAGGGGCATGAAGAAGCTGTTCTGGTGGCCAGGACTAAATAACGATATCGCTCATTATGTAGCCAAATGCCAAACTTGTGCTTTGGTGAAGGCGGAATGCCAGAAGCCTGGCTGTTTCTTGAAGTCGTTGTCAATTCCGGAATGGAAGTTCGATGATATTTCAATGGATTTCGTGCACGGGTTGCCAAGATCTCAACGCGGGAATGATTCAATCTGGGTGATTGTAGACCGATTGACAAAAGTGGCACACTTCCTTCCGAATAACCGCGACGATTTAGTGGAAAGTTTGGTAAAGCTCTATATGGAGCAGACCGTACGACTACATGGTGTTCCTCGTAACATCGTGAGCGATCGTGATGGGCGATTTACGTCAAATGATTGGCGACTAATCCATCAGCTGTTGGGCACGAAATTGACATTCAGTACGTCCTTTCATCCCCAAACAGATGGTCAAACTGAGAGGACCAACATGACAATGGAGGATATGCTTTGAATGTACGCCCTGGACTTTGGAAAGAGATGGGAAGATCATCTTTATCTAGTGGAGTTTGACTACAACAATAGCTACCAAGCGAGCATCGATATGACACCGTTTGAAGCTCTGTATGGTCGGAAGTGTCGTACACCGTTAGCTTGGGCAGAAGCAGGCAAATCCGATGCTCGCCCAAGCTAACGGTGTATGACACTTCCGACCATACAGAGCATGGGATTCCCCCACTAGAGGGTGGATTGTGAAGGGATTCCCTTGGGTTGATTCTTGGAATCCCCATTCGTTTGGCATATAGATCCGGAAATGGAGTACGGAATAGATATGCTGTGTGAAGCCCATCTGGACAGGTTGGTCTGGATTGGTGATGTTGCATATATATACCGAAGAAGCCTCCGCGATGAAACGTGTAGTTTATGGAGTCGAGGGGTTGAACCTGTGAAGGGTAGTAACATGAAGTACTGGAGTGGTAGTCCAGGAAAAGACCCTTGTGATGCTTGTAACGCTTGCGATGCTTGTGATACTCGATGGGTTGGACCTGTGAAGGGAAGTAGCAGGAAGTACTGGTACGGAAGTTCAGGAAAAGACCCTCTGATGCTTGTAATGCGTATGACGCTTGATGGGTTGTGCCTGCGAAGGGTAGTAGCACAAAGTACTGGCTTGGTAGTCCAGGAAAATACCCACAAGTGTATGTTATGAATGCACGGTTAAGCCTATGGATGGAAAATGAGTTCTGTCGCTAACGCAAGGCGTGGCTCCTAGCTAACCTATGAATGTGAAGCTAGTCCCGTGGGGATAGTATGGCTATTTGTGAGCTTGAAGAGCTCTGAAAAAGGCTTTGTGATGGACAGACAAGGGGATGCCGACCTGCGTTAGTCTGGTCATAGAACTAACTATTTGAGCAATGGGCAAAGGCTGAACTGTATCCGCGTTATGGTTGTCCGCCATGAGTGTCTGGATGATTGGCATTCGGCAGAAATGCATAGCGAGAGTCTTAGGCCTGCTCGCCATTAAGGCTAAAGTCTCCGGATACACGCCATGAAGCAAAATGCTCAAGTTTGTCATTGGGCTTTGGGCCTAGAACGGCGGTGGGCAACTGGTTTATCCGGTACACCAAGAATGTGCCCTGAGTGCACGGATCGTCGGGCCGCGTGGCTGACGGTTATGATGGAATGTTTGTACGTGAGAGCACAATGTGTGATATATATATCTGCATATGAATTGCTATGCCTGCAGGGAAGGAATACCACTGCTCCGGGAAAGGGGTAGGGTCGTTATAAATTAGTCAGCTGAATGTTGTTTGTTGCCTTGTTTGCCACTGTTGGGTGGGTTGTCCTTGTACAGGTGCTGTAGAACCGAGCAGGACGTTTAAAGGTTGAAATCTCTGCTGCTGTTGCTGCTGCTGTTGCTGCTTGCCCTATGAAAATATTATGTTATGTTCATGTGTGGCCGGCCTGCGAGCCGATGTTTGGAAGCCACGTTTGTAAAGAGAAACTGTAAGGCCCTAAGGACAAATGACATTGTATTTGATACATTCCTATGTTTGATGCGGGTGTTTATATTAGTGGACATTCAAGGTTGGAGTTCAGTTTTATGTTAACAGCTTCCACTAGAATGTTATGAGTTAGGATGTGCAACTCTGATATCAACCCGTGACTTCCCCTCCTATTTTGTGGCATATGATGTGGGGCCCCGACCGGACCTTCTATTATATGCTATATGAACGGATGGAGTCATTACACAAATTGACCTAGGTCAACCCGAGTCTAGGTTAGGTCAAACCTAGCTCAAATGGGCTAACCTAAACTCAAGCCCTCTTTCCACTTGGGCTAACCTTATTTCCATGAAAAATATGGGTTAGTGAGCTGCCAATAGGCTGGAGTTGTCAGCAAGGTCAACCTTAATGACTAGGAGAGAGAAAACTCTAACTCCCCTTTAATGGAGGAGAGAGAAGGAGAGGGGAGTAATGGGGGAAGACCTTGGGGCACACTCTTCCCCTTCCCCAAGCTCTTCATTCATTTCATTATGGACAGTGGAATAAATTCCCAATGAAGCCAGCCAGCCACCAATGGAGGATCCCCCAAGCCATGGCCAAATTCAAGCTTCAAGGCCATTAATGGCTTTGAAGCTTGAAACACTTAACTCTCCCCATTGAGGGCTGGAATCAGTTTCTCCAAGGGAGAGGAGGTGTTCCCAGCCATTTTCCGGCCTGATTATGCCCAGATTCACCCCCCCCCCCCATACCTTGGCCGAAATTTGTAATAAGGGGACATTAATGTCCACTTCAAGCATGGCCCTCCCCTCCCCCTTTTTACTCACCTAAAAGCATCCCTGGTTCCAGGGCAAGCTTTTCCACACCTTACCTGAAGGAGACAAGTGAGTTTACTGTGCAGTTGCAGAACTCCAGCGACTCCTCCACCACCAATAGCATCCCGGCGATCGACGCGTCTCCAGGCCGCAAGCAAGGTCCTCCCCTTCCTCTCTCACTGTGGGTAGATCATAGAACATGTTAGGGCCAAGATTCGTGCTCAATTGAGCCCGACGGGAGAATCTTTCTCCTGGTTTTTCCGTAAAATTGAACTCATCGGGATCGCCGAAATCCGCCCCTCCGGCGGCTGTGCCACCGCCTGGCGATAGCCACCACCTCAACGGAGGTGGTGGTGGCGGTGGCCGTCCAGGGAGGTGGCCGGATGGCTCGGAATGATTTGAATACATAAAAAAATAAGGTGGTGGGTGATCGCGCGAAACTATATCCGCAAACAACAACGGCAAGTGCACTGTATCGAGAATAGTATAGGTTTGTAAAAACCAAGGTCGTATTAGACTCGTGGTGGTCGAGTAATTCTACTTTGAAAATCGTTACTATTTTATCAATAGAAATTGGAGTTGGGGTTGCGAAAAGTAAAAACTAGAAAAGCTTAACAGAATTAAATTAATGGATTAAAACTAGTGTCCGATCTTTGAATCACCTCGGAAATTGAAAATGACGAAATAAAAATAGAAATGCAATTCTCTTGTTTAAGAGGCCTTGACCGTGGAGGTTCCTGAAGCATGAACACCCCTCTTTCGAGGATTAGGTTCAACTAAGCTTAGGTGTATCGACCGAACTTTCATTCTCAAATTGCATCGCCTAAGACTTGCTTTAGGTAACGAACCTCGCTATTGGATTCTATCCCAATTCGGAAGAGTTACGTCGTCCTCTCTCGAGCGTTGCATTCTACTCTTTTTACCGATGAGTGATCGATTTGCCTTACGAGCCTCTCGACCAACTAAAGAGCGAAAACTATTTTGAAAACTATATAAAATATATAGCCTCAATGAATTGATCAACGGTAAATCTTAAGCGTTCAACAAATTGAGAAAAGCAAAACTAAAATCATAACAAAAATTATTTCCTCGGATCATCGCGACCGGACACTATAAAAATTAGTTATTCATGACGATGAGCGGATCGTTAATATAAAAATGCGATATCATAAAAACAGAACAAAGATAACACGAGACAAAATTGAAATAGGAATATTATTTTACGTGAAAGAGGAACAAAATTTTAGTGCTAGTAAACGAACGAGATTACAAGTAATAATTTTTTGCGAGTCTAAAAGTTTTTAAAATCCTAAATTTTATAAGAAAATGGACGTACAAGATTATAAAATAACAATAAAACAAAGACAAACAACGACAACTATGAGCGATCCGAGATGAATTTCTTCAACCGAGCAATCTAATCACTTGTGCAAAATGAAGGAATGAATTTCCCTTTTTAAAATTTCTCCAGAATGCTCCCCTCAAATGCCCAAGAAAATAGGTATTTATAGAAGCATGGCTGAATCTATTAATTCTGCCGTCACTGTTCATGCTACAGTAACGACAGAGTTAAATAAATTCAGTCGTTTCTCTCTCTCGGGTGAAACGGCAACAGTGGGCGGGTGCTCCGGCGGGATATCTGTAGAGGTGGACTGGATCGCTGACGTGGAGGAGTGGGTGTTTGCTGGATCGATGACGTGGAGCTGGCTGGTTTCTTGCACGGTGGTGGCGCTGCTGTATGGAGGTTGGTGGTCGGGCTGGAGCTTCCATGCTGGAGGAGCAGTTGGCCGAGTATATGAGGAGGCTGAGCTCAAGGTTGAGGTGGTGGCCATGTGGGTGGTGGAACTTGGCCGGAGCTGCTATATGTGGTGGCCGAATTTTTGCTGCTTAATGCAAGAGTGGTGCGCGGCGGTGGCGTTGGCCGGAGCTTCTGGATGCTGAGGAGCTGGAGATGGCCGGGAGCTGCTTGCAAGATGGAGCTCGGGCTGCTGCGGTTGCATGGCGGAGGAGGTTGTGCTGGTTTATATATATACAAGCAGTCGTGCACGGGGACCCCGTGCGGAAACATTCGTCGTTGGTGAGACATTTGTCGTAGCGGGGACATTTGTCGTGGGGGCAACATATGTCGTGGGGGTGATATATGGGGCGATTCGTCGTGGGGGCGATTCGTTGTGGGGGAAATTCGTCGCGGGGGCACAAATGAATTTAAGGAAGAACTTATTTGGCATTCGTCGTGGGAGCGACATTCGCGTGGATAAAAACTATTTGATATATATATAATATATATATTGGTGGGATATGGCAAAACAAAATATATCTAACTTAAGAATATTTTTAGGGGTATTTCATATATATATACCATCCACCTATATATATATATATATATATAGTATAAAGATATATATATATATATGAGTCTTCGCACGCTACGCCCGTGCTCGATGCTCTCGGGCGGCCTTCGCCCGCCTGCGCACGGGCGTGCCCGTGCCAGCTCTCGGGCGGCCTTCGGCCACATCCAGGCGGGCTTCGCCCGCCTGCGCAGGGCGTCGCCCGCGCTTGATGCTCTGGGCGGCCTTCGGCCTCAGAGGCGGGCCTCGCCGTCCACCCCACTCAAGCTTCCGCCGTGCTTCCCCGACCTCAAGATTTTTGTCGGTTCCCGGTGCAATGAATAAAATGTGTGTTGTATATTGGAGGAGACGCCGAATAAGCGGTGGCAAGGCGCAAACAGGAAGGCGTCAAAATTGACGCAGTGAGTTTGAAGCAACTTGGTTGCTGCAGCAGCGCACTGGTGGCAATGCCGAATTTTTGTTGCTGCAGGTTGTGCAGTGCATGTCAAGCTCGTGCAGTGCAAGTTGATGCAGGGCCTGCGGCTTGATGCAGCGCTGCGGCTTGATGCAGTGCGCTGCGGCTTGATGTTGTGCGCTGCAGTGATGCTGCACTGCACTTTCATGATCGGCTAGGAGTTTTAAGAGTGTCGAACGGGCACGGGGTCGGTGTTCTCAGGTTGATGCTCACCGAATGGGGTTTGCTGCATGTGCGGGTTGCGGACAGCCATGAAACAATACTGACATTGATTGCATTAAAACATGATATCAAACCCAAACAAAAATTTTTATCTTGTAATAAACAAGACTACAAGTTGCAAATAAATGATCCTTTCTTGATTCAAATAAAGTATAAAAAATCAGAAGATACAGAAGTTTGTTTGGTTTGTCTAGAAATGCCTTTTTTATTTGTTAATTTTCCCTTCTCCTTTTGTTAATATAGTTCTTTTATTCATTTTATCTTCACTTTTTGAGGCCTTCTAAATTTAATTATGTGAAAAGAGTTTAAGCTTAAATGGTGGCCTGGCTTCAAGAATAAAAGAGCTCGATCTCATGAAAGGTTTTTCTTTTCTTTTTTGACGTTGAATAAAGAATGCAATAATTTATTTAGCCAATATCAAGTTACCCAAGTAACAACGGTTATTAGCTGGAGCTCAAACTACTGAAAGAGGAAGTTTCACACAACTCAAGATCTTTCTAACTAAATTAGTAGTCATGTATTGGCAAACACCTCCATACTTAAGTTTTTGCTATTCCAGAGCAAAAATAATGAGAGTATTCATAACACATTAATAAAAATTTTTAATTAAACTAAAACATGGTCGCTATTCAATCAAAAGAAAGTTAAAAATAAAGCCCTTCCCTCAGGCGGCAACATTTATGGATTTTCAGTGAACGGGGCCGCAGCGGCTGAGACTTCCAAGTATGTTCTTTGTTGCTTCCCTCAGGCGGCAACATTAGGCGGCGGAGTAGGCTGGGAGGAGGCAGGAAGCTTGAGGGAAGAAAAGGCACGACATCCCTAAGAGTTTCTATCGGGCTTGCGAAAAAGGGGAGTTGCGGGCGATGCAGCTGCGGAGATTTAGCGGAGCAGGCCCTGTTCCGCGATATTTCTCAAGTAAAATAACTAGCTGGTGGCGCCGAACAAGATCGGGTATGTGCTCGATTTTGCAAACATAATTAGATTACAAAAATCAAAATATATATGAATTAAATCAACTCTACTTAAAAGATAACTAAATTAGGCTTAAAAGAAAAAAAGAATTCAAACTACTATTTATGCTCTCAATTGAAAAAGAGTAAGAGATTTAGCAAAAAGTTCTAATTTAAATAAATAGATTAGAATTAAATCAACTACTTAGGCAAAAGAAAAATTCAAACTCATTTATGCTCTCACAAAATTCTAATTTAAATCTAAGCTTTCATTGGCTGACGAGTTTGGGAAAGCAAAAGATATGAAGAGTCTTTGATTGGAGGTGATGAATTTTATCCTCTCACCTCATTATCTTTTTTTATATAGTATATGTAATACCAGAGAATGATAGACTATTATCCTATCATTTTCCACGACATATAAACATTTTTTTCTCTCTTCATATAAATTTTATTTTGGAGTTGCATATGTTTACCAGAGAATAAAGAACTAACATCTCTTTATTCCCATGACATATGATCTAACAATAAAATGAAAAATGCATATGTTTACCAAGGGATAATGAATTTTATCCTCTTATCCTCATGACATATGATCTAACAAGAAAAAGAAAGAGAAAAAAAGAGAAAAGGCTAAACAAATTTTAGATTTAAGTTAAAACTTAGAGAGCAACTATAGTAAGTTGAGATTTCCTAAGCATCTAGAACATAGAGTGAGAATAATTAAAATCTAAAGCTGTTAAACAAAGAACCGCAAAATTGAAACTAATTAAAATTAAAGAGAAAAAAATCCTAAAACAATTACTCTAAATAAATTAAAATCATAAAATATTCTTTAAAGTTAAATCACATAAAAATTAAATCTAACAAACCATGATAAAATAGAAGATTAGCAAATAAAAAATAGTACAAATGTTTATGAATAAAATCAAACTAGATTTTTGGAAATAACAAAAAGCTAAGCATCAGTTTATTAAACAAAAATTTTTTAAAAAAAAATCTTTGACATTAAATGACTCACCTCCATACTTAAAATCAAACATTGTCCTCAATGTTTAAAACTAAGTATGCAAGGGAAAAAGAAATATGATAAAACAAATGATATTAATTCTTATTTTTTTGAATTTATTTAAAAATATCATAAAGAAAGAGATAAGAAAGGGGTGCCTCCCAAGAGCGCTTTGTTTTTACCGTCTTTGAGCTAGACGGTTAAAGGTTAGCTAAATGGATATTTAAATTTAAAGTATACAGACAACTCCCTTAATTCTCGCTGCGGGGTACATGCTAAAATTTGTTGTCTGTTGACTCCTCCGTTATATCCTTGATTCTTCTTTTGTTGTCCGTTAACCTGAAAATGTAATTCCAAATTACCTATACATACCTGAGGTAATTTGGAAATTTGGAGATGAGAGGCAAATGGATCATCGAAGTTGCTTAATTGCAATGGCTCATCTACTGCATGTGAATCATTAGAATAAGAAGAGTAGAAAATAAACGTGTCAGAAACAATTTCACAAGTAGTCTCTTGTGAAAGAGAAAAATTAAGTTCCGGTTGTTTACTTTCTGAAATTAAGTTGCTACCAGGAAAATTAAACGGAACACTAATGAGAATTAATTCATGGGGCAAAACATTTTCATTAATTAAATTTTCAAAAATAGTGGTTGATGTGTAATGAAATTTATGAATAAATTGAGTGGAATCACACGAAGATAGAGTGGAAACATGTTCCTCTTCAATTTCCTCAAGCGCCTCCATACTTATGGATTCTTTGTTCGAAAAGACTTCTTGCTCATGTGAATAGTTATCTAAATTTGGAGCAAAGAAATCAGGCGAATTTCTAGTGGTAGAAGAATAAATTTTTTGTGGTGCAAAGGTGGAGGAATGTAAATCTTGAATAAATAAATTTTCTTCATCGCACCGAAGACTGTCCGGGTGATCACGCCACCATGAATAGTTAACATCAGTGAATGAATAAAATTAATTAGAGTTATGATTATCATTAGAAAAAATATTTTCATGGAAAATAGAAAAATTATTTTCAAAAGAATTATTATCTCCGTAAGAATTTTGAAAACTATTTTCAAAATTAAAGTTTTGAAAATTTGGAGAACATGGAACATTTTCATAATTAAAATTTTTCTCAAAGGAAATACAAGAATTATTTTCATAACAATTATAAAAATTGTTTTCATAAGAAAAATTATTTTCATAATTATTATAAAAATTATTTTCACTTTTAAAATTTTGAGAAATAGGAGTTTGCATATAATAATCATTATGACAAAAAAAATTATTATATAGATTTTGAGAATAATTATTATATTCATATTCATTGGACATATTATTTTGAATATAATAATGTGAATAAAAACATTCCTCACTATAATGTTTTTTATCACAAAAATAACAAATAATATTTTGTTTTCTTGCAGCTTTCAATATATTTAATTTATTTTGAAGTTCATCAAGAGTAGCCGCCAACTGGGATAGCATTTTTAAAAAAAACAACTGTTACTTAACTGAATAAAATTTGAATGAAAGATGGAGAAGTGAATTGGGGGTGGTAAGAAAGAGAACAATAAAATTAATCCCGGCAACGGCGCCAAAAACTTGATTGCGCGAAACTATATCCGCAAACGACAATGACAAGTGTACCGTATTAGGAGTGGTATAGGTTTATAAAAACCAAAGTCGTATTAGACTCGGGGTGGTTGAGTAATCCTACTTTGAAAATTGTTATTATCTTATCAAATAAAACTTGAAGTTTTGGGTTGGGGTTGCGAATAGTGAAAACTAGAAAAGCTATCGGAATTAAAACAATGGTTTTACAATTAGTACCCGATCTTGAGTTACCTTGGAATTATAAAATTACGAAATGAAAATAACAATGCAAGTCTCTTGTTCAAGAGGCTTTGACCGTGGAGGTTCCCGAAGCAGGAACACCCCTCTTTTGAGGATTAGGTTCAACTAAGCTTAGATGTATCGATCGAACTTTCGTTCTCAAATCGCATCGCCTAAGACTTGCTTTAGGTAGTGAACCTCGCTATTAGATTTTACTCCAATTCAGAAGAGTTACGTCGTCCTCTCTTGAGGGTTGCGTTCTACTCTTTTACCGATGAGTGATCGATTCGCCTTACGAGCCTCTCGGCCAACTAAAGAGCGAAAACTGTTTTGAAAACTATATAAAATATATAGCCTCAATGAATTGATCAACGGTAAATCGTAAGCATTCAACAAATTGAGAAGTGCAAAATTAAAGTCCTTGCAAAAATTATCTCATCGTCGGATCGTCTCGATCGAGCACTATAGAAAATTAGCCGCTCATGGAGATGGAGGAATCATTATTATAGAAAAAATAAGACATTATGAAAAAGTGAAATGAATGTGACAATTGATAAAAATTGAAATTGAATTATTTTAAAGTGCAAATAAAAATTGAACTTTCATTTATAGGGAGAAACGGATAACAAAAACAATGTTACAAAGAGACATACAAAATTATTGAACAAATTAAAGACAGGAACAAAAAGAACAACTTTTACGCACAAACTTTGACAAAAAGAACTTCCAATGATCTCTTCTTTGAAATAAACAACTCTTAAAATGAATTGCTGGACTCGAATTGCTCTCAAGTGAAATGTCTTAGAATTTTTCCGCTCTACGGGATGTCCCCTCATGCTCAAAATGATGGATATTTATAAGCATAGTGAATAGTAACGACCGAAATTAATTTCATTCGGCCGTTACTGTTCTTGCTACAGTAACAGCCGAAGGAAATAATTTCGGCCATTATTATTTCTCTCCCATGAACTGAAACCGCGGAGGAGGATGCGTGTACTCCGGCTGGATCAGTGACGTGGAAGAGCTGCTGGATTGCTGACGTGGAAGAGGCTGGCGCTGGAGATGTTCGAGCATGGTGGTCAAGTTGAGGTGGCTGCCAAGCTTCCAGTTATGGAGTTGCTGGAGGTGGCCGGAGGTTGCCTGGGTTTCATTCGAGCTGCTGCTAGGAGGAGGAAGTCACTGTTGGAGCTGGATGCTTGGCCGGAGTTTGCCTGGGCTTCATTCGAGCTGCTGCTAGGAGGAGGAAGTCACTGTTGAAGCTGGATGCTTGGCCGGAGTTTGGAGTTGGGAGGAGCTGGAGGTTGCTGTTTGTGGAAGGTGGCAGTGCATGTTGGAGGTGCGCGGTGGTGGTGCTGCTGAAGGTGGCCGAAGCTGGATGGCGGAGCTGATGCTTGCCGAGGTGGCGCTGGAGGTGTTGGCTGGAGCGGCTTAGATGGGGCTCGGGCTGCATGAAGGTGCCGGAGCTGGATGGCGGAACTTGGCCGGAGGAGCAGCTACTTTGTTAATTATATATATATATATATATATATATATATATATATATATATATATATATATATATATATATATATATATATATATATATATATATATATATACATATTATATATATATATATATATATATATATATATATATATATACATATTATATACCATCGTGTACACACACACACACACACACACACACACACACATATATATATATATATATATATATATATATATATATATATATATATATATATATATATATATATAATACATGGTAACTTTTGTCGCGACAGCGGGATATTGCCTATAGATTTCCCCCAGGCCTGTCATAATCCTACAAACATAGAAAATATTAGTGTTAGACCTCAAAATATTATTTTTTCTACGAAATGTTTTATAAAAATCACGAACACATGTCAATATTTAGAATATCTAATTAAGATAAAAGCCCTAGATGATGACTAAATTACTAGTCATCAAACACCTCCATACTTACTCGTTGCTCGTCCCGAGCAAACCAGTTTTCATAAGGATAGGAAGATTTAATGCTAGATAAAATTTTGAAGGCTAGAGAGTAAGATGCGAAGTTTTATGCCGGCATGCATAGATATTTTAGTAGAGAGACGTTCTTGGCATAAACACTAATTTATGAGATAATTAAAATATGTTTCAATTATTTATTATTACTTTTAAAAAGAGTCGATGGTTAATCACAAAGTTATGTAAAGGGAGAAAATAGCCTGATCGTTGAGATTTAAATTACTAGATGTTGACACTCGGGGTGGCCTTCATAGAAGTTCATAGGCTTGTCTGCTTGCATCTTCTCCACTACACTTATACTTAATCAACTATATGGATCTTTAGGACTTAAATAGGATGTACATAAGGCTTGATTTTAAGAGAAAGGTGAACAATGATGAACATGTAGTCGCATTTCACTTAAACAAAGAGTTTTGAGCTAAATATTTTTTTTTAGTTTCATCATAATTGGGATCATTGCAAGCATGAATACACATACTTAGACCGCATATCATTATAAAAATTTGTTTTTCATAGTTGGGATCATTCCAAGTATGCGTATGCATACCTAGGCCACATGTCACTATGAAATTTTAGCTTTTTAAAAGTAAATAACATTTTTCTCTTCATAGTTGGGATCATTCTAAGTATGCGTATGCATACCTAGGCCGCATATCACTATGAAAATTTTGCTCTTTTCATAAGCACCCATTTTTTCAATATTTTAGCTCAAAATTTGAGTGTACAATTTGGTTGGCCTTTTTAGTTTTGGTGGCGAAATGGTGGAGGTGGGTCAAATAAAGATACAAGGCTCAAATTTGTGTGAACAATGGTAGTAATTTGGGATTGGGTACAAAAGCTCAAACTATCCAAAGAGAAGCCTAAATAATTTCCATAGAGTTTAATTATTATAAAATGCAAACGTTTTAAAGATAGCTAAGGACAAGTTCTAGACTTTAAAAAAAGACACCCTTCCATTCGAGTCGAGTAATATAGCTTTCTAACGATCTTTTACACACTCTCTAAACTACTTTTGGATTAAACCAGATTCAAATTAGAAGTAAAATAAATTCTTTCTACACAAATTAACAAATCATAAGTTTAGTTTTATGCCAAAAATTTAATTCTACACCAATTCTACTCAAACACATGCATTTTACTAGAAACACTACACGAGTCAACAATTTTACTCACAAGTTTCAGAAAATTATTCTAGCACAAAAAATTCTTAGTCCTCATGAAAAATTAAGTCTACTTTAGAACTTTACAATTGAGTAAACTAGGAAAGTGTTGATAGACTAAGCGAAAAGATTTATTCATATTTTTTTAAGTACTAAAATTTTTTTTTAAGAAAAAAAAAATGCAAGAAATAGGACTAGATTAATTTTTAAAACAACCTAAGTTAAAAATTAGAACTTACTTATGTTACCCCTCCATACTTAAAGATAAACATTGTCCTTAATGTTTAAAACTAAGTATGAATATAATAAATCTATTTTAAAAGGAAAGCAAAATAAATTAAATGTTAAAAGAAAACTTCCCTGATTATTTGTCGGGGCAGCCGCTTTATAACATCGACCCAAAACCTGCAAAAGTTGTTAGGAAAAAAACAAGAAGAAAAAAATAATAGAGATGAAAAGGGATAACTATGGGGTACCTCCCACAAGCGCTTTGTTTACCGTCGCGTAGCTTGACTAAGTGACGATTTTAAATGTTTGGAAGATTTAGAGATTCAATTTTTTAGGTTGAGGGGTCGCCGGGGTGATATAGTTTTAATCGGTGTTGTTAACTTTGAATGAGCCGTTTTCCGGATGTTCAATTAGCACGGTCCCATATGGCCAAACCTCTTTCACGACAAAGGGGCCGGACCATCGGGACTTCAATTTTCCCGGAAAAAGCCTAAGTCTAGAATTAAAAAGAAAGACTAAATCTCCCGGTGAAAAAGATTTTGGATTTTTAATATTTTTATCGTGATAAAACTTAGTTTTCTCCTTATAGAATTTGTTATTTTCATAGGCGTTTGCACGTCATTCATCTAATTCATTTAATTGAAATTTTCTTTGTTCAGAGGCCAAGTTTAGATCTAAATTTAAAAATTTGAGCGCCCAATATGCATGGTGTTCTAATTCTACCGGTAAATGATAAGCTTTTCCGTAGACTAATCGGTACGGTGTACAACCGATCGCGGTCTTGTACGCCGTTCGATAAGCCCATAAAGCATCGTCTAATTTAAGTGACCAATCCTTCCTATTAACGGACACCGTTTTTTCTAAAATTCTCTTAAGTTCACGATTTACCACCTCCACTTGGCCATTTGCTTGCGGGTGATAGGCGGTAGAGAGTTTGTGGGTAACGTCATACTTGGCTAAAATTTTAGCAAGTTGGTCGTTACAGAAGTGAGTGCCCCTATCACTAATTAGTGCTCGTGGTGTGCCAAATCGTGAAAATAATTTTTTTCAAAAAATTTACGACGACTCTCGCGTCGTTAGTGGGGAAAGCTTGCGCCTCTGCCCACCTTGACACGTAGTCGACCGCAACAAGGATGTACTTATTATTATGAGACGGTGGTAGTGAACCTACGAAATCTAACCTCCATAAATCAAAAATTTCACATTCTAAAAATATATTTTGGGGCATTTCGTCCCGGTTAGAAATGTTACCTGACCGTTGGCAGCTATCGCATTTGCTTACAAACATTTGAGCGTCCTTGAACAAAGTGGGCCAATAGAAGCCCGCCTCGAGCACCTTCCTAGCGGTCTGGTTTGCTTGATAATGTCCATCGGTTGGTCCTTCGTGGCAGTGCCGCAAAATTTTGACGCCTTCCTCGCCCGATACACAATTTCTTACCACTTGGTCCGCGCAAACACGAAATAAAAAGGGGTCTTCCCAAAAGTAATTTTTCAAGTCCGAAAAGAATTTCTTCTTTTGTTGACTTGAATAATTCTTTGGGAGGACCCGTGCCACTAAGTAATTGGCAAGATCCGCGTACCAAGGGGTGGAAGAAGTTATTACCTTATTCATGACGAGGAGGCGCTCTTCAGGGAATTTGTCATCTATTTCGGACTCCACTAGCGCTCCTGCAGCTGGATTCTCCAATCTTGAGAGGTGGTCGGCCGCCAAATTCTCCGCTCCCTTCTTATCTCGGATCTCCAAATCGAACTCTTGTAGAAGGAGAATCCATCTTAGTAATCGGGGCTTCGCGTCCCCTTTTTCCATTAAATACCTAAGAGCGGTGTGGTCAGTAAAAACAATAATTTTTGATAGCGTTATATAAGATCAAAATTTATCAAATGCAAAAACAATCGCAAAAAATTCTTTCTCCGTCGTTGTATAATTAGCTTGAGCGGATGTGAGCGTTTTACTTGTGTAATAAATCGGGTGAAAATATTTATCCACCCGTTGGCCTAAAACAGCCCCTATAACAAAATCGCTTGAGTCGCACATAATTTCAAACGGAAGAGACCAATTTGGCGCAATTAAAATAAGCGAGTTGATAAGTTCATTTTTAATTTTATTGAATGCTTTAGAACATTATTCATCGAATATAAATGTGGTTTCTTTTTCTAAAAGATGTGTTAGCGGTTTTGTAATTTTTGAAAAATCTTTAATAAACCGCCTATAAAATCCTGCGTGTCCTAGAAAACTCCTAATAGATTTTATGTTGGTAGGCGGGGGAAGTTTTTCTATGACCTTGATTTTGGTCCTATCGACCTCGATCCCTTTGCTAGAAACTTTATGTCCGAGCACTAAGCCTTCTCGGACCATAAAGTGGCACTTTTCCCAATTGAGCGCCAAATTTGTGTCTTCGCAGCGTTGAAGAACACGATCAAGATTATTTAAACAATTTTCAAATGAATCGCCAAAGACTGAAAAATCGTCCATAAAAACTTCCATGACATCCTCTACTAATTCGTTAAAAATTGTCAACATACATCTTTGGAATGTAGCCGGCGCGTTGCAAAGACCAAACGGCATCCTCCGATAGGCGAAGGTGTCGAACGGACAAGTGAACGTGGTTTTCTCTTGGTCTTCGGGTGCAATTGGGATTTGAAAGTATCCTGAAAGACCATCAAGAAAACAATAGTGTGAGTGACCGGATAGACGTTCTAAGATTTGGTCAATGAAGGGAAGCAGGAAGTGATCCTTACAAGTTACATCATTTAATTTCCAATAATCGATGCAAACTCGCCAACCTGTAACGGTACGGGTTGGGATTAACTCATTATTTTCATTAGAAACTACCGTTATCCCGCCCTTCTTAGGCACGACTTGGACCGGGCTAACCCAAGTGTTATCCGAAATAAGATAAATAATTCCCGCGTCTAATAGTTTTATTATTTTTGCCTTAACAACGTCCTTCATATTTGGATTAAGGCGTCGTTGAGGCTGAATAGTACCGCGAGAATTACTTTCTAAACTTATTTTATGCGTGCAAAAAGATGGGCTAATCCCCTTAATATCAGAAATTTGCCACGCAATTGCATGACGATGCTTATTTAAAATTTTTGTTAATTCAGAAATTTCTGAATCGTTAAGTGCGGATGAAATAATCACGGGCAATTTTGACTCTTTTTCTAAAAATAAATATTTTAAATGTTCCGGCAATTGCTTTAATTCTAAACTCGGCGGCTCCTCAAAAGATGTTTTTACTTTAAAATTATTCAATTTTATTTCTTCAAATTTGAGTGGATGAGTTATTTCTTTTAAACAATATAAGTTTGCAATGTCCGGATTTTCAAATAAAGGAGAAATAATTTTAGAAGATGACGTTATTTCCTCTTCAAAATTTGTTTCTAAAGTAAAGCAAGAGTCGTCATTAGAAAAAGAGTTTTTCATGGAAGAGTCGATACTAAAAGTAACTTCTTCATCCCCCACTCGTAGGAGAAGCTAGCTTTCCATTACTTACGTCTATTATTGCCTTAGAGGTAGCAAGGAATGGACGACCGAGTATAAGGGGCACTTCGGCGTCTTCCTCGATATCTAGAATGACAAAGTCTACCAGGAAGATAAACTTGTCTACTTTAACTAAAACATCCTCTATGACTCCAATTGGATATTTAATAGACCGATCTGGTAGTTGGATGCTAATTTTTGTTGGGCTAGGATTGCTCAGCCCAAGTTTTTTAAATAAAGAATATGGCATTAGGTTAATACTAGCGCCCAAATCAGCCAAGACATGTTTTATTAATAAATTACCGAATAAGCATGGGATGGAAAATTGTCCCGGATCGTTAAGTTTTTCCGGCAATTTATTTAATACAACCGTCGAGCATTCTGCGTTTAAAGAAACACGCAAAATATCCTCAAGTTTCTTTTTATTAGAGAGTAATTCTTTGAGGTATTTCGCGTATTTAGGCATATTAGAGATTGCTTCGCAGAATGGAACGTTTATTTGAATTTGTTTTAAAATTTCAATAAATTTTTTGTATTGCTCCTCATTGCGCTCATTTTTAAATTTTGAAGGATAAAGCATTGTAGGTTTTAAGTTATTGCGCGAAGCTAGAGTAGAAGATGGTAAAGTAGAAGAACTAACTTGCGGAGAAGTAAATTGCAGGGGTGTAGATGAAACGTTTACCTCAGGTCCAGCCAAATTTGTAGCAGTTACCTCCTTTCCGCTGCGGAGGTTTATTACGTTGGCGCTCTCCCTTGGATTGGGCTCGGTGTTGCCCGTCAGTGTTCCTTGTTGGCGCTCGGAGACTAATTTGACTAATTGTCCAATTTGATTTTCTAAATTTTTTATAGATCCGGTAAGATTCCGGATATTGGACTCATTTGAGGCTACGTATTTAGTGAAGACTTCTTCAAGTGAAGAAGGCTTATGTGATGGTGGTGGAGTGAATCCAGGAGGATTTACTTGTAGTGGACGTTGAGCGTTATTGGGGTTGCTCCATGAAAAGTTTGGGTGATTCCGCAAACCCGGATTATAACTATTATTGGATGGAATATTATTATTCGGGTTATACGGAGGACGATAGGAGTTCCCCATTTAATCTACTTGCTCGTGAAAATTATTATTAAAATTATTATTATTATTATAAGTCCAATTGGTGGCGGAGGAAGCAGACATCTCTGCCACTTGCTTAGTGAGTCATTCTACTTGATGTGTTAAATTAGGGGTGGCCTCGACTTCGAAGAGTCCAGTCGGCTTGTTAGGGCGCGACCGTGGCGCATTCCACTGATAAGCATTCATGGTCATCTCCTCGAAAAGCTCTTGAGCGGCCTCGGGGGTTTTGTTATTAAGAGTTCCCCCTGCGGCTGCATCAATCATTTGGCTTGTTTGGAGATTCAAATCATTGTAGAAAGTTTGAACTTGTTGCCACGTAGGAAAGGCATAATGAGGACATCTCCGCAAAAGTTCCTTGAAGCGCCCCCATGTGTCATAGAGAGACTCCGAGTCTATTTGCGTGAACGAGAGAATGTCCGTACGTAATTTAGCGGACTTTGCCGGAGGAAAATATTTCGTTAAAAATTTTTCCGTCATTTTGGCCCATGTAGTGATGGAACATCTAGGAAGAGAACTCAACCACTGCTTGGCCTTGATCCACAAAGAAAACGGAAATAAACGCAAACGGATGGCGTCATCGGTGATGCCATTTATTTTAAACGTATCGCAAATTTCCAAAAAAATTAAACAGATGTAAATTTGGATCTTCATCCGGTAAGCCATCGAATACAACTGATTGATGTACCATCTGAATGATACTCGTTTTAATCTCAAAATTATTATTCTCTACTGCTGGGCGAATAATACTAGATTGTGTTCCCTCAAAATTCGGTCTCGCATAATAGGACATGGTCCGCAGCGGGGCCTCATTAAGGTTAGGAACTTCCATTATTCCCTCGTTAGTTTCTCCGATTGACTCTTCGTGAATTATTGGTAGATCACTAAATCGGAGACGTCGCCGAAAGGTGCGCTCGATTTCTGGATCAAAACCGAATTCAAAATTACTTGAAAAGTTTATTCGGGTCATAAACTAAAAAAAACGATAAAATTAATAACTATTTCTTTTTCAAATTATCGACCAATTGTCCCCGGCAACGGCGCCAAAAACTTGATTGCGCGAAACTATATCCGCAAACGACAACGGCAAGTGCACTGTATCGAGAGTAGTATAGGTTTGTAAAAACCAAGGTCGTATTAGACTCGGGGTGGTCGAGTAATTCTACTTTGAAAATCGTTATTATTTTATCAATAGAAATTGGAGTTGGGGTTGCGAAAAGTAAAAACTAGAAAAGCTTAACAGAATTAAATTAATGGATTAAAACTAGTGCCTGATCTTTGAATCACCTCGGAAATTGAAAATGACGAAATAAAAATAGAAATGTAATTCTCTTATTTAAGAGGCCTTGACCGTGGAGTTTCCTGAAGCATGAACACCCCTCTTTCGAGGATTAAGTTCAACTAAGCTTAGGTGTATCGACCGAACTTTCGTTCTCAAATCGCATCGCCTAAGACTTGCTTTAGGTAACGAACCTCGCTATTGGATTTTATCCCAATTCGGAAGAGTTACGTCATCCTCTCTCGAGGGTTGCGTACTACTCTTTTTACCGATGAGTGATCGATTCGCCTTACGAGCCTCTCGGCCAACTAAAGAGTGAAAACTATTTTGAAAACTATATAAAATATATAGCCTCAATGAATTGATCAACGGTAAATCTTAAGCATTCAACAAATTGAGAAAAGCAAAACTAAAATCATAGCAAAAATTATTTCCTCGGATCATCGCGACCGGACACTATAAAAATTAGTTATTCATGACGATGAGCGGATCGTTAATATAAAAATGCGATATCATAAAAAAAGAACAAAGATAACACGAGACAAAATTGAAATAGGAATATTATTTTACGTGAAAGATGAACGAAATTTTAGTGCTAGTAAACGAACGAGATTACAAGTTAGATCCACCTTCTCTTCATTTTGAAATTGTAGTCCAAATTGAAATTACAGTTGTTATTTTAGTTATCTTTATAGTTCAAAGAACCAAATAGTTTTCATAATATTTATAGTCGTAATTGGAGTTTTTGTTGCAATTCAAATTGTATAAACATATGCAGTCATTATTCTAGTTTGGCTACAGTTCAAAGACCCTCACAGCTCTTTTTGTCATTCTTGTTGTAATTATAGTAGTATTTACAATTCTTTGTTTTTGAACTGTAAAATGCTGTCTAATTAATTTTTTTTTGGATTTATGTTACTTTATTCCAGTTATAACTTCTGTACTATTTACAGTTCTAATTTTTGTATAATATTGTTACAATGTCTTCTCTGTTAAGAAGCTCACCAATTTTTTGTATAATTACGATTGCAGGACAAAAAAGTCGTAATCATAGTTCTATTTAGGGTAACTTTAATTAATAAACTATTTACATCATTAGTTGTACATAACTCCGAGAGGTAGAGAAATTACCTTAATTTTTTTTTTGATTTTTGTCTCGTTATTCCTGTTGTAACTGCTGTAATGTTTAGAGTTCTAATTTGTGTGGAAAATTTTTACAATTTATTCCTCTCTATTTGGAACTACAATTGTTTGTATGATTACAGTTGCAGAACCCAAAACATTCTAATTCACAGTTCTATTGGTATGAAGTCAATGACTTATTTTTTTGTGATTTCCGTTTAATTATTCCAGTTGTATATGTTTTAATGTTTATGGTTCTAATCTGTGTAAAAAAATTTACAATTTATTCCTCTCTTTTTGGTACTCCAATTGTTTCTATGATTACAACTACAGAACTCAAAACAGTCTAAATCAAGGTTCTATTTACAGTTGTAACTAGTTGTCATTCTTTTTTGGATTTTCTCTTCTATCTTGCGTATTAAAATGAAGTTACATTTCTATTTTTAAGTAGATGTAATTATAATTGTAATTGAAAGTTTATTATTTTGTTTTACAATATGCTTCTTAATTACATATTTTTGTAATACAACTTTTCTATATGTGACACTCAAGGAAGAGAACATTCATAAACAAGTAAGATTATCTACACATTCTTTGGCGTGTTTTTTGTATTTATATATGCTAAATCAAAACCTCTTTTGTAGTGCCTGGGAGTAATTACTTACATCCAGATGGGCTATATCGACTTTCAAGTTGAATGCTCGTCCTTTGTTAGACGTTTTAGAAGAGGGAACTTTAAAGATTTTGAGGGAAGCCGGTGTGCTACAGTTGTTTGAGATGTCCAACCTTTCGCAAAATATTCCATTACTTTATGTTCTTGTACAGACCTTTAACAAACATAAACAGGGTTTTTTACTATATAATAAATACTGTAAATTGACTTTTAATGAGCTTTCTTTGATCTTGGGTCTTCCAAACTGAGGAGAGGCCTTTACGTTCGTTAGACTGCCGTGTATAAATATATCCTACAAAGATTTGACTAAGGATCTTAATAGTCTCGCTTTGGAAGATTGGTCTCCCACTTTAGAGAGTAGGAGATTGAATAGCTTAATCATCTATTTGGTCAACGTATTATTCTTCCCATTGAAAGGGATGAAGATCCCAGCCTCTCTGTACAAAATTAGAGGTTTCTCGAACTTTCTGAAGTACAACTGGCCAAAGACAATTCACCGTTTTTTGCTATCACAGGTTGATGCACTAAGTTAAGCTTGTGTAGTTAAGGAAGTTGGTGTTAATTTTGTGATACTTGGAGGGTTGTGCAACCATACAGTTGATAAGTAAGATAATTTTTTGTACATTCTTTTTATATTAAACATTTTCTAATTATAGTATTTTTGGCTCTAGGTATGGCTTTACGAACACACAGATGTGTAGGTGATTATTGATGAACTTGTTAGGCCGAGAATTTGTCGTTGGTCATCTAAGAAGAGTTATCATGCCCAGTTTTGCTTCGATCTGTTAACGAAACTACGAACGAGTTATAAGGTTGGTAATACCTAAATGGTTGCAACTGCAGTTGCAGTTGTTCTTTTCGTTGAAAATTTAAAACCACTTACAGTCATAAGTCTAAAATGCATTTACAGTCATAATTATAGTAGACATTTGCACTCGTAATTCTATTATGCATTTACAGTGGTAATTCTAGTAGGCATTTACAGTCGTAATTGTATTATGCATTTGTAGTTGTAATTCTAGTAGGCCTTTGCAGTCGTAATTGTAATAGACATTTTCAGTCGTAATTGTAGTATGCATTTACAGTCGTAATTCTGGTGGACATTTGCAGTCGTAACTGCAGTACGTTTTTGTAGTGGAAATTCTATTACGCATTTATAGTCGTAATTCTAGTATGAATTTGCAGTCGTAATTGTAGTGGGCATTTGCAATCGTAATTCTAAAGCACATTTTCAATTGTATTTTGATGTAGTACATTTTTTGGTTTGAACTGTAGATGAAACTTGTTAAACTCTTTTGCTCATCTATCTGAACATAGTATGAGAATATGTTATCATTCCACTGTTTCTATTGCAATATATCAAGCAAACTAACTTCATCTCCACTTTCAATTAAAGTTGTTCTTTCACGTTGTATGTAGTTGAAGGCATCTGTCTTGGAAAAACCAATATTTTCAGGTCCTCTTGTCTCATCCAACATAAAGTTGTATACATCAACGGGTTTAATACCTGCACTAGTCATATTTTAAAGAAAACTACCCTGCATTTCTGAAATAGACCGGCGAGATCTCAATAAATGTCTCTCCTTCTCGATTGTCGTCGGATGGTTGTGTTCCTCAACAAATTTGGTAACTGTCCAATTTTTGTCATCTGAATCGTTATGAAAATTGATACAAGCAAGGCAACCCGTTCGAGTATCTAATTTGTGGTACTTCTTTGGGGATGGCTTTACGCGTTTACTTCCTACTTTGGAACAACTATATCCTCTAACTTTGATAGTTGATGTATGAGTCCAATAAGTAATGTGTTGCTTTCACACACTAAATCTTATTCGGTGTGTATATTCACAGTACATTATGTAAGCCTCTTCTTCTGAATGCACAATAGGGAACACAATAGGAATCTTAAGAAAAAATAAAACTTTTGTCAGTTATGACATAATGTTTCAAATACATTTTTTCTTTGAGTTCTAAAAATACATATAATGACAAGAGAAATTTACAGTTCCAAAAAATGAAATAATTACAGTTCAAAAAATCCAAAGTGAAACAAAAACGATGGTCTATAATATGGAATTACTTATTGTTAATTACAGTTCAAATTAACGGTATTTTTTACAGTCAAGTTTTCTTCTTTCAATTAAAGTTAAAATCAATTTTGTTATTTCAATTACAGTTCAAAAAAAATTGATAATTACAGTACAAATTAACGGTTCAAATATAACAACATACAAGTCATATTATTATAAATATACAAAGCATCACATTTACATATAATAACAGTCTAAAAACATCTCAAAACATTAAGTAATAACAGTCAAAAGATAATTCTTTCAATTACAAAATTTAGAGTTCACTTTATTTTTTCAATTTACAAATAATGACAAAATTTACCATTTGAACGTTCAGTAGACCCAACCTAAGCATGGTCACTTTGTTCTTTCAATTACACTTCAAAAAACAGTTTTTTTACAGTCCAAAATTTGAGATACTTACAGTTCAAAAAAAAACTTATTTTTTACAGTCTAAATTTACAGTCCAGCTTTCTTCTTTCAATTAAAGTTAAAATAATTTTTTTTAATTACAGTTCAAAAGACAGTTCTTTTTACAGTCCAAAATTTGAGATACTTACAATTCAAAAAAACCTCCTTTTGTTCTTCCAAATTTACAGTTCAGCTTTCTTCTTTCAATTAAAGTTAAAATCAACTTTGTTCTTTCAATTACAGTTCAAAAGACAATTCTTTTTACAATCCAAATTTACGGTGAAAAAATATTTACTAATTACAGTTCAAATTAACGCTTCAAATATAAGAACATACATGTCATATTATTACAAATATACAAAGCATCACAATTATAGATAATAACAGTCAAAAAATATCTGAAAACAATTGGAATGACAAAATTTACCATTTGATGGTTCAGTAGACGCTAAATAATTATGGTCACTTTGTTCTATCAATTACAGTTCAAAAAACAGTTCTTTTTTACAGTGCAAATTTTGACATATTTGTAGTTAAAAAACTTACTTTTTACAATCGAAATTTACATTTGCTGTGAAGAGATTTCAGATCTAGCAGTAATTAGAACACAGAAAGATCACTAAAATGCAATCTAAGTCATATATGAAGAAGAGAAAAATTGAATGAGAAAAACAATTACAGTTGTTTGGAAAGATATCAGGGAATCACTTATTTGGGCATTATGAGGTTTGTTCAAATCACCTGGACACATAAATATACATAGATTAGAAGATTGAGCTATGTAATCGGTAGAAAACATCAAAAATGGCCGATATAAACTTGGATTTGAAGCCGGAAAACTACCGCCTGCGCTGGAGCCTGCGTTGAAACCTAATACTGAAGAGAAACAATGGTTTGCAGGGCCGTAAGCATCGTTTTCGTCATCTAATACAGGATCAGTATGGACATCGGGATGCATTTCCGCATTTTCCGACATGACCGGGAGTAGATTGATGATCGAATCGCAGAAGGGCGATGTTTATGGCCTCCGGAGGGCGGCTAGGTCGCGAAATCAGAAAGAGGTACGAAAATGAAAAATTAGGGGAGAGGTATTTCCGTAATTATGTAGGGAATGAGATATTTATTTAGGGACCATAAGCATGGTACACCACATGTACACAAAATTGTGTCCCTAAATAACCAAATAATATTACTGTGCCAATTCCCCTATGTATCCCAAAATTCAAATGCATTGAAAGCTTTTTTTAATTTATACTCAAAATTACTTTCATATCCTGCGATGTGGGGCATTTTGGAGAGCCAAAAAGCATTTTGTCACGGTTCAGGCGCCCGGTGGTGGAGGATCCGCCGGCGGCCAGGCCGCTTGTTGTCGGACAACCCTTAACGGGTTCGTCAAGGACAGGCCAACCGTTTGGTGGGCTCTGGCCGCTCCGTCATTAGCGGAGTGCAGCAAGCCGTGAACCTGCCATCGCGGGTAAGGCGTCCGCCGACGGCTTGCGCAGAGTCCCCAGACAATTCGTCGGACATCGTCAGCGGGTTGGGCAGGGACACCGCCGGCGGTGGCCCTGCCCGCTCGCCGTCGGACAACCCCCGGCGGGTTCGTCGCCGGTGTCCGACGAACTGTCTAGTGGCCTTCAGGCGGGAAGCTAATCGCTCTACCGCCGGAGGAGTAGAGCAATTCGTGAACCCGCCTGGAACAATTTTTTGGTAAACATGGGTATCAGGATTTTTGGGAGAGGGAGGAATACAGATTTTTGGTAAATGGCTATTGGCAGCCATGATTGTTTAGATTCAACGACTGGAATTAACTCTATGTCATAATCTTTCATCACCATGGTTGCAAAATACCCGAAAGCAGGGATGATGTGGGTCAAGTATCGGTAGGGGGCTTGAAGCAGCGAGATTACGGTGAGAGGAGTTTGCGGCAGTGGGAGGAACTACTGAGTAGATAAGAAGCAAATAAAAGAATATACTCAGTCACGGTTTGAGAATATGAGGTGACGAAGGAAGCTGTGACAGGAGGCCGTGTCTGGAATCTTGCAGGGGCGAGCGGGGGAAGAGCAGGGGAATCACTGGTTGAGAATCAGAGGCAGATCTCCACGTTGTCGGTGAGGGAGGAAGCTGTGACCTGTGTCCTTATTGCCGGTGAAGAAAAGAGATGTGATGACATTGTGAAGGGGGCGAGCGGGAGATTGAGTCTTCCCTAGGAGAGTTGTAAATAAGCCATTCAGGCATTTGTGCGGGAGTTCTGTTGTCAAAAGATTTCAGGATTTGGAAAACACGATTCAAAATAAAGTAGATTAAAGGGTCATGATTTCAAGCATTGATAATATTAGATGACCAAGATTAAGTATATAAATTCGAAAAGACTTCTTTTTAGTATTAGTGCTGACATATATATATATATATATATATATATATATATATATATATATATATATATATATATATATTGTTGAAGCAAAGAAAAATCCCGACCTCAGAATTTGGATCAAGGCCACCTAAGGTTACCGGTTCAGGGGTAAGACTAGACGAATAGAGTGACTAGGATGAAGAACAAAGGCAAACAGGACCTCAGATGTTGCGGCAGAAGGTCCCACCACGTACCCGGATGCTCGAAAGAAGAAGCCCCTTCTCAACCAAAAATGGCCGAACTAGGTGGTACGAGGGAGACTATCTGATGACTAAGTCGTAAGGTCGTGACCCTGTCTCTAAGGAAAAGGAATCCAAAGGCACAGCTAGTACCCGGGAAGAAGAGCTCGCGAGTATCCTGTAGTGGATTTCAAGTCTCTCCACCTCGTACCCCTAAGGCCCTATTTATATGGAAATCCAAGTAGCAGGGGTCATATTTATATCACACTCCCTGGCGACTAGGCGACTTCCTAAGAGAACTCGTACGAGCTGGGCGAGTATCTTACCTAGTCGTCTACCTGGCGAGTATGCGAGGGGAGCTCGCCATATACACCCAGGACTTCTGCAGTCTTGCGCGCTGACTCTGACTTCTGTCTTGACTTGTTGACCTTGACTTATGCTGACCTGGTTGCGGTAGGACCCATCCTCGACGAATACGGATTGTACACAATCCTCACTCTTTTCGAGCGACGTAGGAGCTCGGAAAGAATCATCCAACAATTATTCGGCGAGCTGCTATGCCGAGTATCTGAGTTGCTCTCTCTTGATGACTTCCTGCTGAACTTCATAAATAGGGGGCTGGTTTTTGAGACAGGTCTTCTGATATTGCACGCTATGTCAAACGCCAATGAGAAACTTCTTCAGGAGAGCCTCACCGCGCTGTCTGGCTATCTCGGTACTGCCAAACCCAAAAGGCCGCGGGAAGAGGATGTTGCTGTCGAGTTACCCCCCCCCCCCCCCCCCCCCGCCCCGCCGCAAGAAGAAGAAAACAAAGAGATCGAAGAAGACACCTGCCTCCAAGATTACCAACTCCCTTCCGCCTCCTGAGCAAGTCGCCGCCTCGACCAGAAATCCTGCACGTTCCGCTAGCACCCAAAAGCTCCTTAGTGATCTTGGGTTAGACGACATCCCTAATGTAGCCGCTCCCGACTCTAGCCTTCTCAGCCCGCTGAAAACTCCAGAAGTCACCAACTCGTCACTTGCTTTGCTTACTCTACACCTTCATAACTTCCCTTTACTCCTCCCTGCTCAGTGCCTAGGAGCCATGGGGGAGGGGTAGGGGATGATAAGACTTAGTCTTTATGACTAACGGTTTTCGAACTACAACATTCCAGGGACTCCGGATGGGAGACAGGGAGCAGTAGTAGGGGACATAGCACCAGTGGAGTACGATGCTCATGGAGGTGGGCCAGTCTAGCACAGGAGCACCAGCTACTGGTTCCGTGAGTGATTAGTTTACTTAGCTTCCGCGAGTGGTTGTAGTGAGGATTTGATGTACCGGGCTTGAGCCCGTTCATATTTCATTTGTACTGTTCTATTGCAGTACTCTCTCTTTTCTATATTTATGGATTGTTGTGGTTTCTCATTTCCATATGATGTTCACTGTGTAGTTGCAGAACTCCAGCAACTCCTCCACCACCAATGGCATCCCGGCGATCGACGCGTCTCCAGGCCGCAAGCAAGGTCCTCTCCTTCCTCTCTCACTGTGATTAGAACATAGGAACTTTTAGGGCCAAGATTCAGGCTCAATTGAGCCCGATCGGGAGAAGCTTTCTCCTAGTTTTTCCGCAAAATTGAACTCATCAGTATCACCAGAATCCACCCCTCCGGCGGCTGTGCCACCTCCTGGCGATAGCCACCACCTCAACGGAGGTGGTGGTGGCGGTGGCCGGCCAGGGAGGTGGCCGGACGGCCGGGAATTTTGTCGGGAAGTGGCTCTAGGACGGGATGATCATGGCCAACGACTGGAGCTTGAAGACGACTAGATGCCGCTGGATGGCTTTAAGATTCGTGCTGGAGATTGATTTAAACTATAGGATATATTTTCATATTATTTCATTTTTGTCACAGAAATCGTATTTAATGTTTCAATTTATTAAAATACCTAGGTACACCTACAGAAAAGTGTTGAATATCAAAGTTGTAGCCCTAGGAGTGTACTTTATTTTAAAATTAGCTTGAACCAATTTGGGTGCCTGGTTTGACCATGACACTCATTTTGGTGGGGTCTATAACTAGGGTTAGACATAAACTAAAATGAGTGCCCTCACTTCATCCCTTGTCCAAATGTCCTGAAATTTGGACAGGGAGTCACTCTAACCTATACCTAGGTCTTGTCCAAAAATGGGAATTTTTGGAGATAATTTTTCTATAGTTTTAGAAATTATTTAATAATCCTAGGGTAAATTAATTAGGAGACCTAATGACCCCCAAACCCTCCCAAATTTGGGTGATTAGCCCTTAGGGTCATCATGAGGTTCTGTATAAATTTTCACCTCATTTTGAGTTGATTTGGTTGGAAAATGAGTAGACCCTAGTTTTGCCCTAAAAGGGTATTTAGGTCAAAAGTGTACCTTGTGGGATTGGGTGGCCAAACCACCTCAATAGAGGCTGAAATTTGGGCCACTGGTTTGTCATGACTCTTTACACCCTCATATGGGTTATGGGGTAGTTTGGGGTAGGATTGCCCTAGGACCCAAGTTCAAATCCTAAGTTTGGACTTTGTGGGTTTGTGAAGGGCATGTGGTCAAATGCCCTTGTATGGATTTGAAATTTGGTAGAGAGGACTTTAGGGTAGCTGAAGTCCTTTGGTGAAAATCTTAGTAGATTTAGAGATGGATAAACCCCTCAAAATCCTAACCATAGTTTAGGTCATAATCCTTAAAATTGAAGGATAGGTAATTAGAAATCTATGAAAAGTAGTGAAACTTGGGTAGTGTAGTCATAATGTCATTATAAGTCTTGGATAATTTTATTGGGAATTTCAGATCAATAATTTTAGTCTCACCTTTGCAATACTAGAATTAGACCTTATTAATTATGTTTTTTATTATGACCTTAATATCCATTATATGATTATGAAATTGGGGCAGAGTGAGTTTTAGACCATTATGATCATACATGAATTTTATTGTAATTTTTAGATGTAAACTTTCAGTACTTACTTCACAAGTATATAAATACGGGAATATGATCTATAATAGATTTAGAGCTCCCTTTTTATTGGAAAATCATGAAACTTGATCAGGAGTGTTTTCTAGGTCAATATGCTCATATGGCAATTTTATTACAATTTTTAAATGAATAATTGTTATACTTAGTTCATTAACCTACTAACTTGGATTATTATGAAAAATCAAGTTTAAGGTTCATTATTCACTGATAAATTATGAAACTTGACCTGAAGTGTTTATACGTCTTTATGTTCATCCTTGAATTTTCTCAGAATTATTGGAAGTATATTGGCATTACTTGTCTCTTTAAATTGGTTAATGTATGTTATGATCAAAAATTATGTTTAGGGGTTTAAGCCTTACTGAAAATTTGGAGACTTTGAATTTACTGATAAGTAGTTGTCTTGTATTTATCATAATTTTGTGGAACATTTTGCATGCCTGAAAATAGTACTACATGTTCAAACTAAGACATTTGGATCTCTTTGGAAATTAAATAAATTATCAAGTAAATTAAGAAAATTATAAACTTCTGGATTTAGGCTAATCATGTCATGATAGGCCTCCAATAAATATTATAGGTATTTTTGATGATAATTTGGAGCACCTCCTATTGTATATATTATATAGCTTATGATGGTCTGCGTTTAGTAAAAACTACAGAAATCATAATATGACGCAGAATGAACCTATGGAGTTGGGATAGTAGTGTATTGATTTAGTAAGTGAAAAGAGATTATCATCGGGAGCCGTGATGAGGAGTGAGAGGTTTGACTAGTGTTAAGAGGTGCTCGGGGTCGACGAAACATCGTCTTCCCCGTGGAGAGAGAAAGAGTCAAATACACTAGGGTTAGATCCAGTACAACATTAAATGGATTGGGAGTTGGATAACAACCAATAATAGTAAGTGCCTTGCAAATGGGAACGATGGGCTTCAGCTACCATCATAGTTTCTAGTGCACTCGAGAGCCCTTCATGGGGAATACCTCAGGCAGCCTTGGGCTAACCTAAACCGTAAGTAGAATCAATGTTTAACAACAACTAGTATAACTAGGGCTTTTCACATTCACACACCCAGGTAGCTCGGGAGGTTGGCTATGTTAGTTTGATTAGTCATCCGAACGATAGGTTCGGAAGGTAGACGTAACGAATGGGATAGTTCGGGGAGCCGGTGTCTCGGAAAGATTTGGATACATAAAAAATAAGGTGGTGGGTCTTCGGTATTGGACGGTCATTCACACCGACGTCGATACGTTGACTCGGCAGTGTGGGACACTTAGCTAGGGAAAGTCTGGTGGATATGACCAGTATAGTACGTGGAGACTCTAGGTTGTGTCCTTCTAGAGGCGTACGTAAGGGCTAGGCCTGGTAGTATGGATACTCACCTAGGAGTGGGGGGCCTGACCCACTGTCTCCGTTTGCAACTACGGAGGTTCCTGGGAGTGAAGCTAGCTGCCCAAATAGGGGTAACTAAAGGTCTGTGCACATAGAGTCGTGTGCATGAGTTGCACTTGCATGAATCATGACATAGTATATCACTACACTCATACTTGCATATAACCGACACCCCAACATATAAATTGATATGTGACTTTTTATGTGATGGGAGCCTTGCAGAAGACCCTTTAACTTATAAGTTTGTATGAGCATTCATATAAGTTAAGATTACCTACTTTTTAGAATGTTTTTTCTACCGGTGTTGCTTTACTCTACTTGCTTACCTTACTGCTTACTATTGTAGAACTGCTAGTTTGTACCTTTCTTCCTTAGCTATTTATACATCATAAGTTAACTGCTAGAATAGTTCCACCGTCACCTGCTTTGCTTACTCTCCAACTTCATAGCTTCCCTTTCCTCCTCCCTGCTCGGTGCCTAGGAGCCATGGGGTAGGGGATGATATGACTTAGTCTTTATGACTAACGGTTTTCAAACCACAATATTCCGGGACTCCGGATGGGAGACAAGGATCAGCAGCAGGGGACACAACACCAGCGTAGTACGGTGCTCATGGAGGTGGGCCAGTCTAGCACATGAGCACCAGCTACTGGCTCCGTGAGTGATTAGTTTACTTAGCTTCTGTGAGCAGTTGTAGTGAGGATTTGATGTACCAGGCTTGAGCCCGTTCATATTTCATTTGTACTGTTCTATTGCAGTACTCTCTCTTTTCTATATTTATGGACTGTTGTGGTTTCTCATTTTCATATGATGTTTGTGGACTCAATTATAATTCAGTTTATGATTACTACTCTCTCTTTGATGATGGAAAAGGCCGGCAGAATCGGCGTTTTGTAGTGCTCGCCTTCCCGAGTGTCAATGCCACCACAAAACGGCGGTTCTAGGCATAAGACCCCCGGATTTGAAAAAAAGGAAAAAAAATGGGGTCTTACAGCCCGTGCCCCGTCCAACAATACACTTCCCGTCGGCCTTCGCCTATCCTCGGGCGAAGCGGCGGGCTCCGCCCGCCGCGGTCGGACATCAAATGAATTTAAAAATAATTGTAAAAAAAAATATTCTTTCTTTTTTAACTAAACTATTATTTCATTTTTTTTATTTAATTAGACCATTATTTCAATAAACGATTGTAAAAGAAAATTTCAAATGTGTTTAAAAAAATGAGGCTTACTATGCCGCAAAAAGCAGCGAGCCGGGCGGCAACCGCGACCGAACGGTGTCTAGAGGGAAAAAATTTTGTGTACATGTGGTGTACCATGCTTATGGTCCCTAAATAAATACCCCCTTCCCTACATAATTACGGAAATACCTCTCCCCTAATTTTTCGTTTTCACGCTCTAACTTTCCGCCAGGAGCACGCCCAAATATCGTGCGTCTTCCTTTCCGAAACGAATGCCGGAAACGCCTCTTCTTCTTTGTTTGCGCCTCTTCCTAAGCTGCACCTCCTGTATTTCTCCAATTGCAATTTATGCGATAGTGGGCGTAAGTGACATCTCCAATCCACACTGTTCTCGCGCCTCTTCATTGCCCAAACGGAAAACGAAGACCTAGAGCTACCTTCTCGTCTTTCTTTTGTTGTTGTTACTGCGATCCGGGGCGTCTTCATTCGCCATTACTGCCTTCCAACTCCAAACAAACCCGCTTCTGGTTTAAGAAGGTAGAAAATCTTAATCCCAATACACTGAAATTTATGGTTTATTTTTCACTTCAAATGAAAGTTGTTTGGTGAAATTTTCTAGTTGTAAGTTATTGTTTCTCTTGCAAATTAGATGTAGTTGTGTGTTTGTTAATGTATGTATTGTTTGCAGTCGTAAAGTGTGTTTAAATCGCAGTCAACATTGTATGAAGATAAACAGTCCTCTTTGAAATTACAGTCGTTATTCTACTCCAAATTAGAGCCAACTTCTCTTCATTTTGAAATTGCAATACAAATTGAAATTACAGTTGTTATTTTAGTTATCTTTATAGTTCAAAGAACCAAACAATTTTCATAATATTTATAGTCGTAATTGGAGTTTTTGTTTCAATTCAAATTGTATAAACATATGCAGTCATTATTCTAGTTTGGCAACAGTTTAAAGACCCTCACAGTTCTTTTTGTCATTCTTATTGTAATTATAGTAGTATTTACATTTCTTTGTTTTTGAACTGTAAAATATTGTCTAATTATTTTTTTTGGATTTATATTACTTTATTCCAGTTGTAACTTCTGTACTATTTACAGTTCTAATTTTTGTACAATATTGTTACAATGTCTTCTCTGTTAAAAAACTCACCAATGTTTTGTATAATTACGATTGCAGGACAAAGAACAGTCGTAATCATTGTTCTATTTAGGGTAACTTTAATTAATAAACTATTCACATCATTAGTTGTACATAGCTCCGAGAGGTAGAGAAATTACCTTAAATGTTTTTGAATTTCCGCCTCGTTATTCCAGTTGTAACTGCTGTAATGTTTAGAGTTCTAATTTGTGTAGAAAATGTTTACAATTTATTCCTCTATTTGGAACTCCAATTGTTTGTATGATTACAGCTGCAGAACCCAAAACATTCTAATTCACAGTTTTATTGGTATGAAGTCAATGGCTTATTTTTTTTGCGATTTTCGTTTGATTATTCTAGTTGTATATGTTTTAATGTTTAGGGTTCTAATCTGTGTAAAAAAATTTACAATTTATTGCTCTCTTTTTGATACTCCAATTATTTGTATGATTACAACTACAGAACCCAAAACAGTCTAAATCGCAGTTCTATTTACAGTTGTAACTAGTTGTCATTCTTTTTTGAATTTTCTCTTCTATCTTGCATATTAAAATGAAGTTACATTTCTATTTTTAAGTAGATGTAATTCCAATTGTAATTGAAAGTTTATTGTTTTGTTTTACAATATGCTTCTTAATTACATATTTTTGTAATACAACTTTTCTATATGTGACATTCAAGGAAGAGAACATTCATAAACAAGTAGGATAATCTGCACATTCTTTTGTGTGTTTTTTGTATTTATATATGCTAAATCAGAACCTCTTTTGTAGTGCTTGGGAGCAATTACTTATATCCAGATGTGCTATATCGACTTTCAAGTTGAATGCTCGTCCTTTGTTAGACGCTTTAGAAGAGGGAACTTTAAAGATTTTGAGAGAATTCGGTGTGCTGTAGTTGTTTGAGATGTCCAACCTTCCGCAAAATACTACATTACTTTATGTTCTTGTACAGACCTTTAACAAACATAAACAGACTTTTTTACTATGTAATAAATATTGTAAATTGACTGTTAATGAGCTTTCTTTGATCTTGGGTCTTCCAAACTGAGGAGAGACATTTACGTTTGTTAGACTGCCGTGTATAAATATATCCTACAAAGATTTGATGGAGGGTCTTAATAGTCTCGCTTTGGAAGATTGGTCTCCCACTTTGGAGAGTAGGAGATTGGATAGCTTAATCATCTATTTGGTCAACGTATTCTTCTTCCTGTTGAAAGGGATGAAGATCCCAGCCTCTCTGTACAAAATTAGAGGTTTCTTGAATTTTCTGAAGTATAACTGGCCAAAGGCAATTCACCATTTTTTTACTATCACAGGTTGATGCACTAAGTCAAACTAGTGTAGTTAAGAAAGTTGGTGTTAATTTTGGGATACTTGGAGGGTTGTGCAACAATACTGTTGGTAAGTAAGATAATTTTCTGTACATTCTTTTTATATTAAACATTTTCTAATTATAGTATTTTTGGCTCTATGTATGGCTTTACGAACCCACAGATGTGCATGTGATTGTTGATGAACTTGCTAGGCCGAGAATTTGTTGTTGGTCATCTAAGAAGAGTTTTCGTGCCCCGTTTTGCTTCAATCTGTTAACGAAACTACGAATGAGTTATAAGGTTGGTAATACGTAAATGGTTGTAACTATAGTTGTAATTGTTCTTTTCGTTGAAAATTTAAAACCAGTTACAGTCATAAGTCTAAAATGCATTTATAGTCGTAATTGTAGTAGGCATTTGCACTCGTAATTTTATTATGCATTCACTGTCGTAATTGTATTATGCATTTTCAGTTGTAATTCTAGTAGGCCTTTGCAGTCGTAATTGTAATAGACATTTACAGTCGTAATTGCAGTATGCATTTATAGTCGTAATTCTGGTGGACATTGCAGTCGTAACTGCAGTACGCTTTTGTAGTGGCAATTCTATTATGCATTTATAGTCGTAATTCTAGTATGAATTTGCAGTCGTAATTGTAGTAGGCATTTGCAGTCGTAATTCTAAACCGCATTTTCAATTGTTTTTTGATGTAGTATATTTTTTTGTTTGAACTGTAGATGAAACTCGTTAAAATCTTTTGCTCATCTGTCTGAACATAGTATGAGAACATGTTATCATTCGACTGTTTTATTGTAATATATCAAGCAAACTAACTCCATCTCCACTTTCAATTAAAGTTGTTCTTTCACGTTGTACGTAGTTGAAGGCATATGTCTTGGAAAAACCAATATTTTCAGGTCCTCCTACCTCATCCAACATAAAGTTGTATACGTCAACATGTTTACTCCCTGCACCAGTCATATTTTAAAGAAAACTACCATGCATTTCTAAAATAGACCGACGAGATCTCAATAAATGACTCTCCTTATCGGTTGTCGTCGGATGGTTGTGTTCCTCAACAAATTTGGTAACTGTCCAATTTTTGCCATCTGAATTGGTATGAAAATTGATACAAGCAAGACAATCCGTTCGAGTATCTAATTTGTGGTACTTCTTTGGGGATAGCTTTACGTGTTTGTTTCCTGCTTTGTGTAAGAGTAGCAAACAGGCGACTAAAAAACAAGCCGAAGAATTGAATAATTGAAAGTTTTATTATCCAAAAAGATATTATTTACAAAGGTATGACCTCCCTTTTATAGAATGGAGGAGAAAGGAGAGAGCACAAGTAAACAATGTGGGACTAAAAAAATAAACAGCTGTACGGCTAGAAAATAAAGAGACTGAATAGGACGAGCGGTTAGACAAATGGGCTAACCGTTCGGCAATACAAGAAGGAAGATAACAAGGCGCATTAGGAGACCGCTAGACCGCCCGGTCTCCAAGCCTCTAAGACAAACCGCCAGACCGCTCGGGTAACAAACAGCAATAGTCTGGATATTAAACCTTTGGAGAGTAACCGCTAGACCGCGCGGTCAACAACCCACCAGACTTAGACCGCCAGACCGCTTGGTCTCATACTTCAACACTCCCCCTCAAGCTGGAGCATAGATATCAATCATGCCCAGCTTGTCATAAATGTGGAAGAAGGAAGTAAAAACCGGTTTTTTGAAGATATCTGTCAACTCTTTATCGGAGGTGACGAACAGAGTACATATCTGTTTCTTCAAGACTTCTTCCCGAATGAAATGGCGGTCGACTTCTATATGTTTTGTTCTCTCATGGAATACCGGATTTATGGATATGTATATAGCGGCCTTATTGTCACAGAACATAGGAAGAGGATAGTCGTAGACCTCTCTTAGGTCAAACATGAGAGCACACAACCATTTTAACTCACACGTAGTTGACGCCATACTCCGATATTCGGCTTCTGCACTGGATCTGGAGACAATAGACTGTTTCTTGTTCTTCCAGCTCACAAGATTTCCTCCAACAAATGTGCAAAAAACTGATGTAGATTTACGATCGCCTTTATCATCCGCATAGCTTGAATCTGAGTAGCCTTCAACCCTCAGATGGTCATTCTTCTGAAAGAGTAGCCCTTTTCCTGGTGCTGCTTTGACATACTCTAATATCTTCAAGGCAGACTGAAGATGACATTCCCTAGGAGCTTGCATGAACTGACTAACCTTGCCTACAATATAGGAGATGTCGGGTCTGGTCACCATGAGATAAATGAGTTTGCCCACCAGACGTCTGTACCTCATGACATCAGATAGAAGAGGCAAGTCATCTGTCCATGTTTTGTCTTCTCCAGTAGCCATGGGATACCGGGTCGGTTTGGCACCAGTCAATCTTGCCTCTTGTAGAAGATCAAGAGCATACTTCCGTTGGGAGAGAACCAACGAGTCAAGCTTCCGAGAGATTTCTATCCCCAAAAAGTATTTCGGGGAGCTCATATCCTTCGTGAGCAGGTGTTGACGGACGTGTTTCTTTGTCAAGTCCACCCCGGCCTGGTCATCGCCAGTGAGAAGAATATCATCCACATACACCGCCAAAACCACCAGTCCTGAGGCGGTTTTGCGAATAAACAAGGAGTGATCGGCCGAACTCCTTGCAAAGCTGATGGCAGTCACAATGCCACTGAACTTGTCGAACCACGCCTGAGGGCTCTGCTTTAGGCCATAAATAGCCTTCTTCAACCGGCATACTCGTGTCTCCCCCTGAGCAACATACCCAGGAGGTTGCTCTATGTAGACATCCTCTTGAAGATTATCATATAACAAGGCATTCTTGACATCAAGCTGGGAAATAGCTCAATCCCTATTGACAGCCACAGAGAGAAGAACCTGGATGGTGCTGAGGCGAGCAACCAGAGAGAAAGTATCAAAGTAGTCAACCCCATAAGTCTGAGTGAAGCCTTTTACCACCAGTCGGGCCTTGTAGCGATCCACAGTGTCGTCGGGGCGAAATTTCACAACAAACACCCAGCGACGGCCAGCCACATCAGTACCCACGGGTGGAGGAACAAGGGTCCAGGTACCCCTTTCAGTAAGATTGGTGATCTTTTCATCTATGACAGATTTCCAATGAGGAATAGCAAGAGCCTCCTGGTAGGTGCGGGGAGTGGCAGTAGCCGAGATAGCCAAGGCAAAACACCTGCGAGAAGGAGTAAGCCGATCATAGGAAACAACTACCGTAAGCGGGTGTTGAGTATACGCCTGCACCCCTTTGCGAAGAGCAAAGGGAAGATCCAGGTCGACGTGTGCTTCAGTGACCGGAGCGTTCGTGGTGGAGAAGGTTGGCCCGGGACTAGAGAGAGACGGCTACGGAGAAGTGGGAGAAGGTGGAGTGGGTATGAAGGAGAGAGGAGGAGACGGGGAGGGGGAGGAGATGAGGGAAGAGGGGAGACGTCGATATGCGTGGAAGGAACAGAGAGAGATGGTGGAGAATCAGATACATACGGAGGAAGAGGGGATTCAGGAGAGAAGTAGGATGCATTCTCGAAGAAGGTCGCGTCTGCGGAGACAAATTGCTTGCGCAGAATGGGGTCAAAACAACAATAGCCTTTTTGAGTGGTAGAGTAACCCAAAAAGACACACTTGGTGGAACGGGGGGGGAAGCTTGTCACGGGTAGCGGACGGAGCGTGTACGAAAGCCGTACACCCAAAGATACGGAGAGGGAGAGGAAATGGTTCCTTGCTCGGGTATAGAATGGAGAAGGGGGTCTGGCCGTGGAGAACCATAGAGGGAAGGCGATTGATGAGATAGCAGGCAAGGAGCACAGCATATCCCTAGTAGGAGCGAGGCACCTGCATCTGCGTCATGAGAGTGCGAGCGACATCAAGAAGGTGACGGTTTTTATGCTCTGCCACCCCATTTTGCTGGGACGTGTAAACACAGCTGGTCTGATGAACAAGACCATGTTGCATACAAAAAGAGGAAAACTCGTGACTAAGATATTCCTTAGCATTATCAGAGCGACGGACTTTAATAGAAATATCAAAGTGATTTTTAATCATATAATAAAAGTATTGCCAGACAGAAAAGAGTTCAGAGCGATCTTTTAATAGATACACTCAGGTACATCTAGAGAAATCATCAATAAAATTTACAAAGTTGGAACTACCCCGACCAACGATAAGAGTATGAGCAGGACCCCAGACATCAGAATGAATGAGATCAAACGGGCGAGAAGAGCCACGACCTTGCTTCGGCGGGAAGGAGGAGCGATGATGTTTGCCAAGCTGACACGCATCACAGTTGAGCGGAGGAATGGTTTGAGGTAAGTATGGCAGAAGCTGACGAAGAATTTGAGGAGGAGGATGTCCAAGGCAAAGATGTCATTGCAGCAGATCTGTAGAAGAGGAGGAGTAGGCGGACAGAGCGGAAACGCTGTCGAGGAAGTAGAGGCCGCCGCTCTCAGTCCCAGTAGCAATCGTTCGTTGGGTCCTCGGGTCCTGGAAAGAACAAGAAGTTGGAGTGAATAAGACGGAGCACTGAAGTTGCTTGTATAAAGTAGTAACGGATAATAAATTGCAAGGGAACTTCGGGACATAGAGGGTGTCCGCCAAGCAAAGCGACGGGGTGACTTGAACCATGCCCGTCCCATGAACCGGGGAAGGTGAACTGTTGGGTCTGGCGTTCCTTCACTTGACCCGTGACGCTCTTCTACTTATTTAAGAAATTAAGTAGCACCCTTTCCAACAGTCCGGGCTTTTGGAACAGTTGGTTATGCGCTTGATCCTTCAATTGGTATCAGAGCAGGTCACGGGTTCAAGACCGGAGGAGCGCTATTAAATCCTGATTTTTCCCTTCTACCTGTGTGGGTCCGGCGGGTCAGGCAACCGTGGACATGTGGTAACCCACCTCTGAGCCGTGAAACCGTGGACATGTGGTAACCCCACCTCTGAGCCGTGTGGGCCATGTGGTAACCCCACCTCTAAGCCATGTGGGCCATGTGGTAACTCCACCTCTGAGCCAACGGGTTTTGCTGGACGGCGGGGGGGGGGGGGATTATTGGGTCCGGCGTTCCTTCACTTGACCCGTGGCGCTCTTCTACTTATTTAAGAAATTAAGTAGCACCCTTTCCAAAAGTCCGGGCTTTTGGAACAGTTGGTTATGCGCTTGATCCTTCATGAACCATCCACAACACGAACCGGGGGCAACCGATCATGCGTTTCGAGGAGAGAGAAGCAATGAGGATTGCCGGTCATGTGATTTGTAGCACTAGAGTCAATCAGCCATTTACCTTGGGTAACGACGTGGGCACTACCGGAAGTCCTGGCCACAAAAGCAGACGGCCGAGAGGAGGCAGAGGTTGAGGAAGATGCATCACCGGAGGGGCGAAGATGAGGATGTTTCTGCCAGCAATGGTCAACAGAATGGTCGGTACGACCATAGTGAGAGCAGAGGAACCGGGATGAACCGTGCTCGCCTGACTGGCTACGGCCACTAGTGCCACCCAGCTTGTAACACCCCCTATCCGTCACATAACATATAGCAGTAGGTCCGGCCGGGGCCCGACGTCGTATGCCACAGACAGACCGAGTGGTTACTTATGGAAACCATCCAACCAATCTCAACGTCCTACACAGAGCATTCTAGCGGAAGCAGTTTATAAAAGTTGTAACAAAGAACTCAGCATTAAAGCATGAATGTCCACTAGTACAAAATAGGAATGTTATACAAAATACCCAAAATAAGACTTAAGGCCTTACAAAAATGTTTCACTTTAAAGTACATGTTTTACAAACCACGGCACGCAGGCCGGTCACACATGAATAAAGCAGTAAACACTTCCAATTAGGCCTTCAAGGGCCGGCTTCGCATTCGGGCTTTAGCCCGCTATTGATCGCTTGGTCCAGCCGCACCTGCAAGCAACAAACCACCGCACGGTGGCAAAACAAGGCAACGGTCAGCAATGCTGACCAAATTATAACGATCTCGCCCCCACCTCGGGACGGCGATGCTCCTTCCCTGCATTTCATTAGCATAAGCGAGCAATAAAAACATATAGCCATTTCATCACAGACGTTGGCTCGCACGGCCACACGCCCCGTGCTCTCAGGGCACATTCTTGGTGAACCGGTCGATGTCACGTCAATTAAAGCCATAGACAATCCGGACTCACCACCGCCACTTTGACGGCCAAACCTATGAGCAATTTGTCTTCCTGGCCTGGGTCACGACAATTTAAGCCATTGACCGCCGAAGACCCTAATCTATGCCAACGGCAAGTGCCACGTGCCTTTAGGTCTCTTTAACCGAACGACATAGAACGGGTACGGTTCCATCTAACCCGTGCTCACATCGCAACGACAATTTAAGCCATTTGCGTGTGTCAAACTTCCACCGAGTCCCATTTCCATCACAAGTCACATAACCCGGTTATGTTCAAGTTGGCTCTCAGGCCACCAAGTTGGCAAGATCTCGTATCCGCCCAGTTTTCCGGGTGCACCTTTGGGTTAGTCCCCAAGGCTCCCTGCTGCAATCTACCGCGTAGAAAACCCGAAAAACAATTAATAGCACGGAGTCTTCTCCGGCATTTATGCAATGCAACATCACCGATCCAGACCAACATGTCCGGGTAGGCTTCACATATCATGCCTATGTTCGTTCTCGCTTACGGACTCTAAACAACGGGGACTTCACATATCTACCCGAAGGAACGCCTCCAACTCTCCGCAAACTCGCGAGAGCGGGCTTCCTATGCAAAGAAAGAGAGCTACTCATGCTCAAGATGAGGATCGTTACCCTAGCATTCCTCTTTGGCGCCATTGAAAAGTAATCGGATGAAAAGCACCGCACTATCTTTGCCTCCGTGGATCCGGAGTCGGCTCGCGATTCGGAGCTTCGAAGCTCCTCCAATGGAGGGATCTAGCTCCTTCTTCCTTCCTTGGCTCTCTACTTTCTCTAAGTTTTTAGAAAGCTAACCACTCATGAAAAGTGAGGGTTTATAAGTCCAATCTCGGGTATATCCCTTCAGGAACAACCCCCAGCCGTTGGATCTCAAAATAAGGAAACGAACGGCTTTGATTCGGGACTGAAATGCCCAATCTGGACCGAACACGGCCTGGCACACGCCCGTGTCCAGGGCCGTGTGCCTCATTCGCCGTCAAAATTGACTCGCCTGGAACCTCACACGGGTATCGAACACGCCCGTGTTCGAGCTGACACGCTCGTGTTCCACTTGACACGGCTGTGTGGCCGGCCGTGTACCCCCATCATTTTTCACCAAAATCAACCCGAGCACTGCACGGGTTCTAGGACACGCCCGTGTCCTTACCCGTGTCACCTTAACACGCCTGGACCCCAGGCCGTGTACACGGTCTCGACACTCGACACTTCGTCGAGCGAAGATCGTCGACCTATCGACACGACCTTGGACACGCCCGTGTCCTAGGCCGTGTGCCTTGTCTCGACACATTGTCGACACCAAAGTGTCGACTTCCCGGGACGAGTGTCGACACGGGTCGACACGCCCTGCGACACGCCCGTGTCGCAGGCCGTGTGCCATGTCTCGACACCTCGTCGAACGCAGAGTGTCGACTTCGCGGCTAAGTGTCGACACGGGTCGACACGCCCTGCGACACGCCCGTGTCGCAGGCCGTGTGCCCAGTCTCGACACAATGTCGAGACCAAAGTGTCGACTTCCGGTCTTAGTGTCGACACAGGCTTGACACGCCCTGGGACACGCCCGTGTCCCAGGCCGTGTGCCTGCATCCAGAACCCAAACTGGCCCAAAACGTTCCCCTTTGCTCCTTTGAGTTTTGGGGCGTTACAACTCTCCCCCTCTTAAAAGAATTTCGTCCACGAAATTATATAAAGGAAAGACATGTACAAAACCAAAATTTGTACCTGAGCGGAACAACTCTGGATACTCGTCAAGCATAGTCTGCTTTCGCTCCCAAGAGAGCTCCTCACGACTGCAATTGTCCCACCGGACCTTCACCATCCTGATCTCTTCATTGCGTAGCCGCTTGACCTCCGAGTCCTCAATCCGCACGGGCTTGACCTTTGTCGTCAGCCTACTATCCACCGGCACTTGATCAACCGCGATCACTTGCGTAGGCTCTTGCACCGCCTTCCGAAGCACCGAAATATGGAATACATCATGTAAACCACTAAGCTCCACTGAGAGCTTCAAATGATAGGCCGCTTCACCAACTCGCTCCAGAACCTCAAACGGTCCAAGGTAACTCGGGCTTAGCTTTTTCAATCGCCGCACCCGCGAGACACCCTTGAACGGCTTGATCTTTAAATATACATAATCGCCCATAGCGAACTCCACGTTCCTGTGCTTGGCATTATAGTACTTTGCTTGCCGGTCCCGAGCGATCAGCAACCTCTCCCGAATGGTTCGCACCAAAGAAGTAGCACCCTCCACTTCTGATCGCTTATACAACCTTGACTCACACGTTTCTAACCAAGACAACGGCGTGCGACATTTTCGACCATATAGGGCCTCGAAAGGCGCCATCTGAATACTCGCTTGTTAGCTATTGTTGTATGTGAACTCCACCAAATAAAGGTGGTCTTCCCATTGCTTTCCGAAATCCAAGACACACATGCGGAGCATGTCTTCCATAGTTCAATTGACCCTCTCGGTCTGCCCATCCGTTTGCAGATGGAAGGCTGTGCTGAAATTCAGCTTCGTTCCCAACATTTGATGCACAAGCCTCCAATCATTGGACGTGAACCGCCCATCTCGGTCACTCACGATGCTGCGGGGCACACCATGAAGCCGTACTATGTTATCCACATAAAGCTTTGCCAATTTCTCCACCGGATCATCCTTCCTATGCGGAATAAAATGCGACACCTTCGTTAATCGATCAATGACCACCCAAATGGCCTCGTTCCCCTTCTGCGACCTTGGCAAACCGTGCACAAAGTCCATAGAGATGTCGTCGAATTTCCACTCCGGAATAGGCAAGGACTTAAGAAATCCTCCCGGCTTTTGGCACTCCGCCTTTACCAAGGCGCAAGTTTGGCACTTCGCTACGTATAGCGCCACATCCTTTTTCAAACTCGGCCACCAAAACAGTTTCTTAACATCACGGTACATCTTCGTGCTCCCCGGGTGAATCGAGTACTTGGTATGGTGTGCCTCGTACAACAACTCCACCTGCAAATTGCCCACACTTGGGATGCACAGACGACCGTCTTTCCAAAGCAATCCGTCCTCCACGACGAATTGGGAATTTGACCCATCCAGAGCCTCTACCATGAACTGCTTTATATGAGCATCCATATCCAAAGCCTGCCGAATACGATCAGCCAGGTCATATTGGACTTCGGTCCAATTCAGAACTGCTTCGGCCCTTGATTGCCTGTACACACAAACAATCTCCAACGCCTCCAACTCTCGCACCAACCGCTCATCATGCACCGATAGCCAATTGGCTTGAGCTGGGGCTCGGCGACTCAGCGCGTCCGCAACCGCATTCCCCTTACCAGGCACGTAATGGATCTTGAATGTATAGTCCCCCAGGAACTCCATCCATCTACGCTGCCGCATATTCAGATCCTTCTGATCAATGAGATACTTCAGGCTCTTGTGATCGGTGTAGATATCAATCTTCACACCGTACAAATAGTGTCTCCACAGCTTCAAGGCAAAAATCACGGCCGCTAACTCCAAGTCATGGACCGGATAGTTCCTCTCGTGCACTTTTAGTTGTCTCGAGCCATAAGCTATTACACTTCTGTGTTGCAGTAGCACGCAACCCAAACCGCTGCCCGAAGCATCGCTATAAATCTCATAGCCTTCGGTCCCACATGGAGAACTCAGCACAGGCGCCGTGGTCAACCGACACTTCAACTCCTCAAAAGCTCGCGCGCACTCCGGCGTCCAAACGAACTTATGCTCCTTCCTCGTCAATGTAGTGAGAGGTAACGCTATCCGCGAGAAGTTCTCTACGAAGCGCCTATAATAGTCGGCAAGCCCCAGAAAAATCCGGACTTCCGCTACCGTAACAAGCTCAGGCCACTCCCGTATCGCAACAATCTTCGTCGGATCCACAGCAATACCCTCTCCACTTACTATATGCCCGAGGAACGCCACTAAGGATAGTCAAAACTCGCACTTCGAGAACTTGGCATACAACTGATTTCTCCTTAGCGTCTCCAACACCAAATGAAGATGCTTGAAGTGATCTTCCTCACTTTGCGAGTACACCAAAATATCGTCGATGAAGACGATCACAAAATGGTCCAAGTACTCCCTGAAAGTCCTGTTCATCAAATTCATGAACACTGACGGCGCATTAGTCAGCCCAAACGGCATGACCGTAAACTCATAATGCTTGTATCTCGTACTAAACGCTGTCTTCGGGATATCACTCTCCCTTATTCACAGCTGATAGTACCCAGCTTTGAGATCCAACTTCGAGTACACCGTCGACCCGACTAACTGATCAAAGAGATCATCAATCCGGGGGATCGGGTACTTGTTCTTCTCCGTCAACTTGTTTAGCTCCCGATAATCAATACATAGCCTCAAGCTTCCATCCTTCTTCTTAACAAAGAGGACCGGTGCGCTCCAAGGCGAAGAACTCGGGCGCACATACCCTTGCTCCAACAACTCTTGCAGTTGAACTTTCAGCTCCGTCATTTCCTTAGGCGCTAGCCGATAAGGAGATCGTGACACGGGCTTTGCACCTGGCACTAGCTCAATCGTAAAATCTATCTCCCGCTGAGGCGGGGCTCCAGGAAGATCTGCAGGGAACACATCAGGGTATTCCGATACCACTGAAATACAATCCAACACGGGCTTCGGCTTTGCAACCTCCACTAGTGTAAAGAACAGTTCTGCTCCGGCATGAACCGCCTTCACCACCTGAAGAGCAGACATCAATGTCTTGCTCGACCCCTTTAAGCCCGTAAAAGTCATCTCATGACTTGCTCCCAGCTTGACTTCCTTGCTACCGCAATCTATATGGGTCTGCTGCTCCGAGAGCCAGTCCATGCCAAATATGACGTCGAACTCCACCAACGGAAGTAAAGACGCCCGCAGGTTGAACTACTGCTCCCCAATACGAATCTTAACATCGCAGATCCTATCCGCTCGCATCGAACACCCATTGGGCAACAACACATCCAACTTATCCTTCGCCATCGAAGAAGGGACTCCGATGCGTGATATAAATCCTTCGGACAAGAAGGAGTGTGAAGCTCTGTATCGAAGAGTGCTCGTGCCGGATTTTCACAAATCAATACAAATCCTAAACAAGCAGTGGTAAGGTAATATGTGCGTAACAAGTATTTAAAGAAATTTACTTGCTATAAATTAAACCGTACCTGTCACCACATCAGCTTGTTTGATGGCCTCCTGTTGGATAAGATTGTAGACCCTTGGTTGGGCCGGAGCATAATGGGATGCGGTCGACTCCATCGCCTTTCCCTTCTCTTCATAGGTAGCTCTCGGCTTCCTCTCGGACTTAGGACGTCCGCTCCAACAGTCACGGGCAAAGTGCCCCATCTTTCCACATGTAAAACACGCGCCCGGGGTCCGACTCGTAGTCGCCCCAGAAGCACCAGAAGGAGCTGGACCCGAAGTCCTAAGCTTCTTGAAAGCCCTCCGATAGCCGAACTTTGAAGTAGTCGGCACTTTAAATTCAGATTTTCTATCGCCCAAGCCTTTCTTTGCTTGCACATTCTTCATGTCCTTCTCCAAGGACCGGGCAGTATTGACCAAGGTTAAGAAACCCTGCGTCATTGGCCCCGAGAGTAGTAATCTTAACTCATCTCTCAACCTTTCATAAAAGCGATTAGTCTTGCGCTCCTCATCCATGATGGTGGAGCTAGCATAACGACTTAAACGAGTGAACTCATGGAGATATTCATCCACGCTCTTCTCACCCTGAACCAACTTCAGAAATTCATTCTCCATCGAAATCCTCTGAGTAGAAGGGAGGTATCTTGCTAAGAACAATCCCGAGAACTCTTCCATCGGAACGTCTATCAGTTGCCTACCTCTCAAATGATGCAGCTCCAATCCTTCCCACCACATTCTCGCTTCACCGTCCAAAAGGAACGTAGCGATGGTGGTGATTTGCCACTCCTCCGTCTCTGTTGCTGTCATGACTCTCTTCACCCTGGAGAGCCAGTCTTCAGCCTAAGATGGGGTTCCCATCCCCGAGAATAACGGAGGGTTAAAGCTCATTACATACTTAAGCTGCCTCTCAGTTGCCCTCCTTGGCACCAGCGGTTCCACAACCACTTGCTCCACTCTCCTCGGCTCAGCCTCTTGAAGAGGTTCTTGCTCCATCACAGGAGCGGGCTGCTGCGTTTGCCTTGCAGGCTGCGCATTTATCACGGCCAACACCGCTTCAGCCACCAATCGAATATTCTCAGCCGACAGAGGTGTTGCAGGAGCAACATCCGGTGCACTACTAGACTCAGAAACTCGGCGTTCTGACGGCCCAACACCACTTTTGGTCACCTATAGTGGTACAAAACACCATTAAGCGACCAAAGAAATTGCAAAACAACAATTATAGGAACACGCAGGTTCCTCAAACACGAGTATTTTCATTCCTAAGTGGACATTCATGGGTTCTTTTTACTGTTATAACGATGACGCACACAATGTGCTCACCACCCCTTAAAAAGAATTCGCCCACGAATTCACTTTAAGCCCAACCAAAACCAGTAGTCTGATACCAAATTGTAACACCCCCTATCCGTCACATAGCATATAGCAGTAGGTCCGGCCGGGGCCCGACGCCGTATGCCACAGACAGACCGGGTGGTTACTTATGGAAACCATCCAACCAATCTCAACGTCCTACACAGAGCATTCTAGCGGAAGCAGTTTATAAAAGTTGTAACAAAGAACCCAGCATTAAAGCATGAATGTCCACTAGTACAAAATAGGAATGTTATACAAAATACCCAAAAATAAGCCTTAAGGCCTTACAAAAATGTTTCACTTTAAAGTACATGTTTTACAAACCACGGCACGCAGGCCGGTCACACATGAATAAAGCAGTAAACACTTCCAATTAGGCCTTCAAGGGCCGGCTTCTCATTCGGGCTTTAGCCCGCTATTGACCTCTTGGTCCAGCCTCACCCGCAAGCAACAAACCACCGCACGGTGGCAAAACAAGGCAACAGTCAGCAATGCTGACCAAATTATAACGATCCCGCCCCCACCTCGGGGCGGCGATGCTCCTTCCCTGCATTTCGTTAGCATAAGCGAGCAATAAAAACATATAGTCATTTCATCACAGACGTTGACTCGCACGGCCACACGCCCCGTGCTCTCAGGGCACATTCTCGGTGAACCGATCGATGTCACGTCAATTAAAGCCATAGACAATCCGGACTCACCACCGCCACTTTGACGGCCAAACCTATGAGCAATTTGTCTTCCTGGCCTGAGTCACGACAATTTAAGCCATTGACCGCCGAAGACCCTAATCTATGCCAACGGCAAGTGCCACGTGCCTTTAGGTCTCTTTAACCGAACGACATAGAACGGGTACGGTTCCATCTAACCCGTGCTCATATCGCAACGACAATTTAAGCCATTTGTGCGGGTCAAACTTCCACCGAGTCCCATTTCCATCACAAGTCACATAACCCGGTTATGTTCAAGTTGGCTCTCAGGCCACCAAGTTGGCAAGATCTCGTATCCGCCCAGTTTTCCGGGTGCACCTTTGGGTTAGTCCCCAAGGCTCCCTGCTGCAATCTACCGCGTAGAGAACCCGAAAAACAATCAATAGCACGGAGTCTTCTCCGACATTTATGCAATGCAACATCACCAATGTAGACCAACATGTCCGGGTAGGCTTCACACATCATGCCTATGTTCGTTCTCGCTTACGGACTCTAAACAACGGGGACTTCACATATCTACCCGAAGGAATGCCTCCAACTCTCCGCAAACTCGCGAGAGCGGGCTTCCTATGCAAAGAAAGAGAGCTACTCATGCTCAAGATGAGGATCGCTACCCTAGCGTTCCTCTTTGGCGCCATTGAAAAGTAATCGGATGAAAAACACCGCACTAGCTTTGCCTCCGTGGATCCGGAGTCGGCTCGCGATTCGGAGCTTCGAAGCTCCTCCAATGGCGGGATCTAGCTCCTTCTTCCTTCCTTGGCTCTCTACTTTCTCTAAGGTTTTAGAAAGCTAACCACTCATGAAAAGTGAGGGTTTCTAAGTCCAATCCCGGGTATATCCCTTCAGGAACAACCCCCAGCCGTTGGATCTCAAAATAAGGAAACGAACGGCTTTGATTCGGGACTGAAATGCCCAATCTGGACCGAACACGGCCTGGCACACGCCCGTGTCCAGGGCCGTGTGCCTCATTCTCCGTCAAAATCGGCTCGCCTGGAACCTCACACGGGTATCGAACACGCCCGTGTTCGAGCTGACACGCCCGTGTTCCACTTGACACGGCCGTGTGGCCGGCCGTGTACCCCCATCATTTTTCCCCAAAATCAACCCGAGCACTGCACGGGTTCTAGGACACGCCCGTGTCCTTACCCGTGTCACCTCAACACGCCTGGACCCCAGGCCGTGTACATGGTCTCGACACTCGACACTTCGTCGAGCGAAGATCGTCGACCTATCGACACGGCCTTGGACACGCCCGTGTCATAGGCTGTGTGCCTTGTCTCGACACATTGTCGACACCAAAGTGTCGACTTCCCGGGATGAGTGTCGACACGGGTCGACACGCCCTTCGACACGCCCGTGTCGCAAGCCGTGTGCCATGTCTCGACACCTCGTCGAACGCAGAGTGTCGACTTCGCGGCTAAGTGTCGACACGGGTCGACACGCCCTGCGACACGCCCGTGTCGCAGGCTGTGTGCCCAGTCTCGACACAATGTCGAGACCAAAGTGTCGACTTCCCGTCTTAGTGTCGACACAGGCTTGACACGCCCTGGGACACGCCCGTTTCCTAGGTCGTGTGCCTGCAGCCAGAACCCAAACTGGCCCAAAACGTCCCACTTTGCTCCTTTGAGTTTCGGGGCGTTACACAGCTGAGCCTGGTGAGCATAGGAGTCCTGTAGAGGAGGGGAGGACAACAGAGGACGCTGGAGCAGCGAAATAACAGCGGCGATGCGAGCCGCGGTGGCATCCAAAGTGGGAGACTCCTCCTCGCCCAAGATCTACTGGCGGATCATATCAAAGGATTCAGGAAGGCGCAGAAGATAACAAACAACCAGGAGTTCCTCGAAGTGCTTGTGCTGCTCGGCCAAGTCCGCAGAGAAGGGGCGATTCTGGAGGATATCAGCGCCAAGAGCCTGAACCTGCTGATAAGCCGCAACAGGAGACATGGAAGGACGGGTGAAGAGGTCTGCATAGAGAGTATAAATGCGGGATGTTTGGCCCCCCTTCGAATAGAGAGCAGCGAGGTGAAGCCATGCAGCCTTGACCGTCTCATCATGGTGGATGACGGGAAGGCATTCATCAGAGAGGCTGTTGGCCAGCCAAGTGCGGACAAGCACATCACTCGCATCCCAGTCATCAAATTGAACATAGTTAGGAGGAGGAGGGCCATCAGTGAGGTGATGACGTTTACGCTGAGAGCGAAGAAGAATGGTGAAAGAAACGCTCCAATCTAGATAGTTGGAACCAACTAGTTTAGAAATTGTGCCAAGGTTTCCAGAAGGAGGAGGAGGAGCCACAGGAGTGGTGGAGGTAGAGATGACGGGGGTGGAGAGACCTGAATTGTCCATAAAGAAACACAGGAAACCGCGCGAGTAGAAGAAAATTCGCATGGATAGAAAAGGGATTAAGTCGCACGAACAAAGGGGGTGGCTGAGACAAGAGAAGGAGACCGCAGCGGAAAAGAAGGAAACCGCAGCGGTCTAAAGAGAAGAAGTTGCAACGGTCACGGTGTCAGCACACCAGTGGCCAGAAGAGCCACGACCAGGAAGCAGACCAAAGCACAGGAAAAGAGGTCGCACGAACTAAAAAAAGTCCGCGCGAACAGAGAGAAGAGAGAAGGAAAGCAGAGAGCCTGTGAAAACAGCGCGCAAAAAAGAGGGAAGGAAGTCGCGCAAACAGGGCTGCAACAAGGCAAAGAAGCTGCATGAACAGAAAACAAGCCGCGCAGATAGAATAGCCAAAGAAGGAATCAGGTCGAATCGATTGTTTGCTATGATACGATGTAAGAGTATCGAACAGACGACTAAAAAACAAGCCGGAGATTTGAATAATTGAAAGTTTTATTATCCAAAACGATATCATTTACAAATGTATGACCTCACTTTTATAGAATGGAGGAGAAAGGAGAGAGTACAAGTAAACAATGTGGGACTAAAAAAATACATAGTTATGCGGCTAGAAAATAAAGAGACCGAACAGGCCGAGCAGTTAGATAAATGGGCTAACCGTTCAGCAACACCAGAAGGAAGAGAACACGACGCATTAGGAGACCACTAGACCGCCCAGTCTCCAAGCGTCTGAGAGAAACTGCCAGACCGCTTGGGTAACAAACAGCAACAGTCTGGATACCAAACCGCTGGAGAGTAACCGCTACACTGCGCGGTCAACAACCCACCAGACTTAGACCACCAGACCGCTCGGTCTCATACTTCAATACTTTGGAACAACTATATCCTCTAACTTTGATAGTTGATGTATGAGTCCAATAAGTAATGTGTTGCTTTCACACACTGAATCCTATTCGGTGTGCATATTCACAGTATATTATGTAAGCCTCTTCTTCTGAATGCACAATAGAGAACACAACAGGAATCTTAAGAAAAAATAAAACTTTTGTCAGTTATGACCTAATGTTTCAAATACTTTTTTTGAGTTTTAAAAATACATATAATGACAAGAGAAATTTACAGTTTCAAAAAATGAAATAATTACAGTTCAAAAAATCCAAAGTGAAACAAAAACGATGGTCTATAATATGGAATTACTTATTGTTAATTACAGTTCAAATTAATGGTATTTTACACAGTCCAGTTTTCTTCTTTCAATTAAAGTTAAAATCAATTTTGTTATTTCAATTACAGTTCAAAAAAATTTGATAATTACAGTACAAATTAACGGATCAAATATAACAACATACAAGTCATATTATTATAAATATACAAAGCATCACATTTACATATAATAACAGTCTAAAAACATCTCAAAACATTAAGTAATAACAGTCAAAAGACAATTCTTTCAATTACAAAAATTAGAGTTCACTTTATTCTTTTAATTTACAAATAATGACAAAATATACCATTTGAACGTTCATTAGACTCAACCTAAGCATGGTCACTTTGTTCTTTCAATTACACTTCAAAAAAACAGTTATTTTTACAGTCCAAAATTTGAGATACTTACAGTTCAAAAAAACTTATTTTTTACAGTCCAAATTTACTGTCCAGCTTTCTTCTTTCAATTAAAGTAAAAATAAATTTTTTTTTAATTACAGTTCAACAGACGGTTCTTTTTATTGTTCAAAATTTGAGATACTTACAATTCAAAAAACTTCCTTTTGTTCTTCCAAATTTACAGTCCAGCTTTCTTCTTTCAATTAAAGTTAAAATCAAATTTGTTCTTTTAATTACAGTTCAAAAGACAGTTCTTTTTACAATCCAAATTTACGGTGAAAAGTATTTGCTAATTACATTTCAAATTAACGCTTCAAATATAAGGACTTACATGTCATATTATTATAAATATACAAAGCATCACATTTACAGATAATAACAGTCAAAAAATATCTGAAAACAATTTGAATGACAAAATTTACCATTTGATGGTTTAGTAGATGCTAAATAAGTATGGTCAATTTGTTCTTTCAATTACAGTTCAAAAAACAGTTTTTTTTACAGTGCAAATTTTGTCATACTTGCAGTTAAAAGAACTTACTTTTTACATTCGAAATTTACATTTGCTGCGAAGAGATTTCAGATCTAACAGTGATTAGAACACAGAAAGATCACTAAAATGCAATCCAAGTCATATATGAAGAAGAGAAAAATTAGAATGAGAAAAACAATTACAATTGTTTGGAAAGATATCAGGGAATCACTTATTTGGGCATTATGAGGTTTGTTCAAATTACCTGGACACATAAATATACATAGATTAGAAGATTGAGCTATGTAATCGGTAGAAAACATCAAAATGGCCGATATAAACTTGGATTTGAAGCCTGCAAACTACCGCCTGCGCTGGAGCCTGTGTTGAAATCTAATACTGAAGAGAAACAATGGTTTGCAGGGCCGTAAGCATCGTTTTCGTCATCTAATATAGGATCAGTATGGACATCGGGATGCATTTCCGCATTTTCCGACATGACCGGGAGTAGATCGATGATCGAATCGCAGAAGGGCGATGTTTATGGCCTCCGGAGGGCGGCTAGGTCGCGAAATCAGAAAGAGGGGCGAAAACGAAAAATTAGGGGAGAGGTATTTCCGTAATTATGTAGGGAATGAGATATTTATTTAGGGACCATAAGCATGGTACACCACATGTACACAAAATTACGTCCCTAAATAACCAAATAATATTACTGTGCCAATTCCCCTATGTATCCCAAAATTCAAATGCATTGAAAGCTTTTTTTAATTTATACTCAAAATTACTTTCATATCCTGCGATGTGGGGCATTTTGGAGAGCCAAAAAGCATTTTGTCATGGTTCAGGCGCCCGGTGGTGGAGGAGCTGCCGGTGCCCAAGCCGCTTGCTGTCGGACAACCCTTAACGGGTTCATCGAGGACCGACCAACCGTTTGGTGGACTCTGGCTGCTCCGTCGTCGGCGGAGTGGAGCAAGCCGTGAACCTGCCATCACGGGTAAGGCGTCCACCGGCGGCAGAGCCGCTGGCGGCTTGCCCAGAGTCCCCAGACAATTCGTCGGACATCGTCAGCGGGTTGGGCAGGGACACCGTCAGCGGTGGCCCTGCCCGCTCGCCGCCGGACAACCCCCGGCGGGTTCGTCGCCGGGGACCGGCGAACCATCCAGTGGGCTTCGGGCAGGCTGTTGACGGCTCCACCGCCAGAGGAGTGGAGCAATTCGTGAACCCGCTTGGAACATTTTTTCGGTAAACATGGGTATTATGATTTTTGGGAGAGGGAGGAATACAGATTTTTGGTAAACGGCTATTGGCAACCATGATTGTTTAGATTCAACGACTGGAATTAACTCTATGTCACAATCTTGCATCACCATGGTTGCGAGATACCCAAAAGCAGGGATGATGTGGGTCAAGTATCGGTAGGGGGCTTGAAGCAGGGAGATTGCGGTGAGAGGAGTTTGCGGCAGTGGGAGGAACTACTGAGTAGATGAGAAGAAAATAAAATAGTATACTCAGTTGCGGTTTGAGAATATAAGGTGACGAAGGAAGCTGCAACAGGAGGCCTTGTCTGGAATCTTGCAGGGGAGAGCGGGGGAAGAGCACGGGAATCACTGGTTGAGAATCAGAGGTGGATCTCCACTTTGTCATTGAGGGAGGAAACTGCGACCTATGTCCTTATCGCCAGTGAAGAAAAGAGTTGTGATGACATTGTGAAGGGGGCGAGCAGGAGATTGAGTCTTCCCTAGGAGAGTTGTAAATAATCCATTCAGGCATTTTTGCGGGAGTTCAATCCTCGAAAGATTTCAGAATTTGGAAAACACGATTCAAAATAAAGTAGATTAAAGGGTCATGATTTCAAGCATCGATAATATTAGATGACCAAGATTAAGTATATAAATTCGAAAAGACTTCTTTTTAGTATTAGTGCTGACATATATATATATATATATATATATATATTGTTGAAACCAAGAAAAATCCCGACCTCAGAATTTGGATCAAGACCACCTAAGGTTACCGATTTAGGGGTAAGACTAGACGGCTAGAGTGACTAGGATGAAGAACAAAAGCAAACAGACCTTAGATGTTGCGGCAGAAGGTCCCACCACGTACCCAGATGCTCGAAAGGAGCAGCCCCTTCTCAACCAAAAATGGCCGAACTAGGTGGTACGAGGGAGACTATCTGATGCCTAAGTCGTAAGGTCGTGACCCTGTCTCTAAGGAAAAGGAATCCAAAGAATCAGCTGTTACCCGGGAAGAAGAGCTCGCGAGTATCCTATAGTGGATTTCAAGTCTCTCCACCTCGTACCACTAAGGCTCTATTTATAGGGAAATCCAAGGAGGGGGCATATTTATATCACACCCCCTGGTGACTAGGCGACTTCCCAGGAGAACTCGTACGAGCTGGGCGAGTATCTTACCTAGTCGTCTACCTGGCGAGTATACGAGGGGAGCTCGCCATACTCGCCCAGGCCCTCTGCAGTCTTGCGCGCTGACTCTGACTTCTGTCTTGACTTGTTGACCTTAACTTATGCTGACCTGGTTGCGGTAGGACCCATCCTCGACGAATATGAGTTGTACACAATCCCCGCTCTTTTCGAGTGACGTAGGAGCTCGGAAATTATCATCCAACAATTATTCGGCGAGCTGTTATGTCGAGTATCTGAGTTGCTCGCTCCTGATGACTTCCTGCTGAACTTTATAAATAGGGGGGGCTAGTTTTTGAGACAGGTCTTCTGAGATCGCACGCTATGTCAAACGCCAATGAGAAACTTCTTCAGGAGAGCCTCACCGCGCTGTCTGGCTATCTCGGTACTGCCAAGCCCAAAAGGCCGCGGGAAGAGGATGTTGCTGCTGAGTTGCCCCCCGCCCCCCTGCAAGAAGAAGAAAACAAAGAGGCCGAAGAAGACACCTGCCTCCAAGATTACCGACTCGCTTCCGCCTCCTGAGCAAGTTGTTGCCTCAACCAGCAATCCTGCACGTTTCGCTAACACCCAAAAGCTCCTTAGTGATCTTAGGTTAGATGACATCCCTAACGTAGCCTCTCCCGACTCTAGCCTTCTCAGCCTGCTGAAAACTCCAGAAGTCACCAACTCGTCGGCACCGCCGCGGATTGATGTCGTCTCCTTGCCAGTCGCTATTTCGCCAAACCATTTTTTCTAAAGCAGTCAGTCGCCGCTTATTTCTCGTTGACCCACTTCCTTTCCTCGCAGACTCTCCATCGGATGTCGTTGACGCGGCTCTGAATGTTGCCCCCCTTCACTTGTCACAACCCACATTTTCTCCATATTTAAATAATATGTCGGAGTAAGAGAAAATACGCAATGTGATGTCATGCCGTGCAGGGGACAACTGCAGACGTTCAGGCAACCAAGTTCTCGCGTTTACTCTAATGGAAGAGCTGTATGTTTTAAGTTAAAACATATTTAAGTTCTTGAGTTTTCTGACTGTGTCCCTCGGTCGGGTGGAACATCTAGTCCATAGGTGAGAAAATATAGATTTACGCAGTGGAAAATACTAAGCTTGATTCATTTATTAACCTATATGAGAATGAGCACATAACATAGAATGCAATGAGATATGTCTTCTAAATTTAGTATAAATAAAAAAAGATTTTCTATAGTGCTTCAAAGTAGTGTGTTTTACAGTTTAAAAGTTATGTCATGCAAATATTTCAGTATGCAACTTTGTATATTTAAAAGTAACTATATGCATCCTAACATAAAACCTTCTCAAAGAGAAAGTATAAACGAGCAATAAGTAACAACAGTAAAAGTAACAAGTAAACTGTCATAAGAAGTCCTAGACTATGAGCGTCAACAACTGACACGAACCCATAGAGAAACAGTCATGTCTAACAAAATAACTACCTCAACACTTTGAGATGGAAACATATGGCCGCAACAACTCGCAGCACCAGAAGCACAACTCTGTCAGCTAAACCTGCTACTGCTCTCGACCTGAGGCATTCAAAATAAAAACACAACAGAAGCAAGCTATAAGTGGTGCAAAAGAGAAAAAGGAAGATCAACAAACCTCAAAGTGAGCGAGGGATAACAAATCGACTGTAACAAAAGTCAGTAGCAAAGTAACAGAAACAAAATAGTAAATCTAGCTGAGCAAGAAAGGTTAATCACAACAACTGGACAGAATAGAGTGTCAAACATCAGAAGTTCATATATTCATCATTCTTTATTATTCATGTTGTTCATCATTTTAAATGAGACTGATCAGCTCAACTAGAAAGAGTACTATGTCGGGAAAAAGGTCCACAATGCGCACAAACCTAGCCAAAAAGGGCACTATGCCGAGGGAGAAACTCCAACGCGCACAGACCAACAGCTAAGGTAATGTGTCGGGGATGAAGGTCCACAACGCGCACAGACTCAACCATAAGGCATTGTACCGAGGGAGAAACCCCAACATGCACAAACCATCAGAGTTTTCTTTAGTTACACATTTATCTACGCAGATTTTCTTTTATTCAACATAGACTCACGGTCAACAAACTATAAGTCGACTCTTAATGAAACCGATACATCAAAAGGACACTAATCAACTAGGAATTACCAGACGAGATTTTAAAGTGGGTCAACAAACGACTTGGACTGCATAAGGACATTGCAAGGGTTAAGCAAGGTGAAGTACGATCAAAACAACGGGACACGCAGGGTGTCGCAACAACAAAATGACTCGATAAATAAAGTGACACGACAACTACATTTGTTTACCAAATCTACAAGAAAAAATTTGGGAGAAATGGTTCTAGGTGAAACACACGTCATAATCCAAGATAATTAACTTGAAATTTGAGGATAAGGTTAACTTAAACATGTCAAATCTAAGAAATACGACTAAAAATTGGAAGAAAAGAGCAAGAGTAAGAGCAAGAACACCACTTGCATCAGTTTCTACTCCAATCGGTCTTCCAATTTGCTCCACGTCACGGATCCAGTCAAAAGAAGGCGCGGGGAAGCGGAATCTACAAAGATTTGGCCAAAAGAGAGGTTAGGGTCGAAAACTCTAACGAAAAACTTCCACGAAACGAGAAATACTTACCATGATCGTGAAGATCTCGGCGAGAGCTTTTTGGATCTATGCTCGGTTTGCGATTTTGAGTACCGTAGCTCCGACGGCGGCGATCCGAAGCTTCACGAACTTAGAACCCTCGCCGTCATTCTCGCTCTCTGGTTCGGTCTAGACTTAAGGAAGAAGATGAAGTTGTTCTATTTATCCTTAGGTATAATAATATGTGTATATATATATTTATTCTTTTGTCTAAACAGGAAGAAGACGGACAATTTAAGTGTGGGTGCGCGGAAAATAAAAATAGAGGATAAAGATGGCTCTGAATCGAAACGTGATCAACACGGAAGTTGTAGATCTCGTCAAGATGAAGAAAATCCATGTTAACCATTTTTTCATGTGACGCTGTTTTGACCATCAAAACAGCACCCGAAAGTAGGCTAAAACGGATTTCTCGGGACGAATTTCGAATTTCTCGAGTGCAGCATAGGACTTCTCGAGAAGGGGGCAGGGATTTCTCGAGAACAAACTTAGAGTTCTCGAGTACTAACTTTAGGATTTTCCGGGAGGGTTTTGAGTTCTCGAGTACTGGCTTCAGGATTTCTCGGGAAGGTTTTGAGTTCTCGAGTACGGGTTTCAGGATTTTCCGGGAAGTGTTGCAGACTACTGGAGAAGAACAGACGACCTCCCCCGAGAACAAAATTGCATGAACAGTATTTTTTGTCCGTGTGAATAGTGGATTTTGCAAATATACTCTTGATCAAACTTTAGGAATGAATGGTACTTTTTATTTTTGAATAGTGCATTAATATTATAATAATCATATTTTTATATTTTTGAACAAGAAAATACGAGTTCAAAACGGAGGCCCAAACGAGCGCCGAATTAAACGAAATTCGCACCGTAGGCGAACACTGGCGCTACGAATCCAACGGCGAAGACGGAACCAAAATCGACATGTCGTTCTCGAGATATAAATTTGCAAAGTCTACGGCGACCATAAATTCTACAAAACTTCGAAAAATCGCCGAGGCTCGAATATCGCTCAAATCGCGACGTAACTTGACGAGCATGTTAAAAATTGATTAATTTAATAACGTGAAATTTTTCATTTTCGACAAGGGTTTACGAATTTGGCCGACTCAACCGAACAGACGCGAAAACGCACTAACGGCGACGCGCCGTCAACTCCACGTTAACGTAACGCACCTTACGTCGTTATGACATCACTAAGAGAATTAAATAATTGTCGTAAAATCAGGGGCGTTACAGCACTCTGCACCACTGCATCGCCGCTTATATCTTTCACTATTATATATGTATATATATATATATATATATATATATATATATATATATATATATTATATATGTATATATATTATATATGTATATATATAGTCGTGTCCAAAAGGCCCGGGTCCAGTGGGCCGGCCCAAGCCCGGTCCGAGCCGAGGCCGGGCTCAGGGCCCTTACAGGGCCCTGATTTTGGGGGTTAGCCCGGCCCGATACTATATAAGATATATATATATATATATATATATATATATATATATATATATATATATATATATATATATATATATATAATTATTTATAATAAATAATATTATTTTTAATTTATATTTATATTATACGGGCATCTTCGCACGGACTACGCCTGTGCTGGAT
>CM077160.1:5516610-5594110 GCA_039583875.1 Platanthera guangdongensis | reverse complement strand
GGTGCATAGAACCCCTCACCAAAAGGTGAAGAAAAGGTAGTTTCCAGCAGGTCGATCATTGTGATCCCTGATAAAACTTTCATATAGATCCGGAATCAAAGTACGGAATAGACAGGTTGTATGAAGCCCATCTGGATAGGTTGGTCTGGATTGGTGATGAATTGATTTGCGTGTCAGAGAAGACTTCGTGGATAAAACATCTGGTTACACGTGTAGAATCTGGGGTCTGGGGGTGTGCAGGGTGCTGCAGTGATAGTACTGGAGGTGATCTACAGGAAAATACCCAAAAGTGGGGAATTCTGTCCATACCGTACGGCGTTAGTAATACCGTCGGCGATAGCTTCCAGTGAGCTATGCTTGTGAGGCCTGCCTCAAGGTGACCTGGAGGCCATTGTATGAGAAGCTGAGAGCATGTAGTGCCCAGCTATTGTGGCCATGAGTGCCAGCCTAATTTGGTGTGAAGCCTGTCTTGCGAAGACCGTGAGGCTAGCATGTGAGTTTAGCCATGGATGCCAACTATTATGGTCGTGCGAGCCGTAATGAAGATGTGAGCCGTAGTGCCCAGCTCTAAAGGCCCTTGAGCCAAACGGGAAAGGGGAGGTCCACCAACGTCTTGTCTATTATTCTTGATTGCTTCGTCTTTCGGAAGTCGCATGGCGATCTGAGCAATGGGAAGAGACTGAACTGTACATGCATTATGTCTATCTTGATTAGACTGCCTAAAGTAATTGGCCCTCGTCGATGGCATAATGAGAGTCTTAGGTTTGGGGCTGAAAAGACTAGAATGCTCAAGAATGAACTGTTAAGTCTTAAACCTCTGAACGGGAGGTGGTATATGGGAAGTCCGGTACACCGAGAATGTGGTCTGAGTGCACAGGGCGTGTGGCCGTTGAGCCTACGTTTATGGTGAATTGTGCTTGAATGCACATTGTTGTTGTCAATATATATATATATATATATATTGTAGGGAAGGATAATCGCCGCCCTAAGTAAGGGGTGGGGTCGTTATAAATGGGTCGGAAAATGCTGACCGTTACTATATTTGCCACGTTTTGGTGGACCGTGTTTTGCAGGTGCTGAAGAGTCAAGTGGAAAATAGCGGACTGAAGCCCCCGTGCTGCGATTGGCTGGCCCTTGAAGGTCCTAAGGCAAACTTTTGTTGTTTTCATGTGTGCCCGGCCTGCATGTCGATGTTTGTAAACTATAGTTGTGAAGTATAACTGTAAGGCCTTAAGGCCGTAATATTTGGGATACTTTGTATGTACATTCCTTATATATATATTGTTTATATATATTGTTTATATATAGTGAACATTCGTATGATTTGAGTTCAGGCAACCTAAAAGATTCCGCTAGAATGCTCTGAGTTAGGATTCGTGTAGTTTTGATATTAACATGTAACTCTGTCGACTGTCTGTGCGATATGGCGTGGGGCCCTAATCGGACCCTCTGTTATATGTCATGTGACGGATAGAGGTGTTGCAATTTTGGTATCAGCTTCTCTTGGTCATCTTTCGATGAATTCGAGGTCGAATTCTTTTGAGGGGTGGCGAGCATGTGTCTGTGCTTACAGTTAAAACAGAACGAACTCAAGAATGTCCACATAGGAATGAAAATACCCATGTGTGAGGGACTTGCGCATTCCTCTAATTGCTTTTGGCAATATTATTAGTTGCTTATTATGTGTTTCATGGTTGTAGGTGACTAGAAGTGGTGTGAGGCAGCAAGAACCCCAGCGCTCGGTGGAGAGTAATGCACAAAATGAGGTGCCAACACCTCCTCCTTCTGCGGAAACTATACAGTTGGTTGCTGAAGCTGTGCTCGTATTAATCAATGTGTACTCAGGAGGACAGTGACAACCTCCTACCCCTGCGATGGTCCAAGAACCGGTTGGCGTAGTTGAGCATGTAACAGTAAGGCAAGTGGTCATTGAGCTAGTGGCTGCAAGGCGAGCGACGGAGAAGAAATTGAAACACGTTATGAGTTTCAATCCTCCTATGTTTGCGGGCAGTGGAACCCCGACACAAGCCGAAGATTGGCTCTCGAGAGTAAAGAGAGTCCTGACGGCGGCTGAAACAGAGGAGTGGCAGAAAGCCACTGTAGCTACCTTCTTGTCAGAGGGTGAGGCGAGGCTATGGTGAGATGAGTTAGAACTGCACCAGTTTGCTAGTCGGCGGATGACCGAGATCTCAATGGAGGAGTTCTCAAGATTTTTTTTCTGGCAAGGTATATCCCATCGGCGCAGCGAATCGCGATGGAGAACTAATTTCAAAGGCTAACTCAAGGCGAGAGGTCTGTGGATGACTACTTACACGAGTTTACGAGATTGGGAAGGTATGCATGTTTTACGTTTGCGGACGAGGAATGGAAGACAAACAGGTTCTATGAAGGGTTGAGAGATGACTTGCGGTTGCTTCTCTCAGGATTGATGACGCAAGGTTTTCTTACCTTGGTCAATACGACTCGTTCCCTAGAACTAGATATGAAGCGCATGCAGTGTAAGAATGATCTGGCAGTGAAGAGTCAGATTTCAAAGGGTCGCATTCCTCAAAGTATGAGTACCAAAAGAGGTGGAAGTCAAAGGCTGGGCCTTTAGGGCCTGCTACTTCTCCAAGCAAGCCTAAAATGTCGACGGAAAAAAGTCCACTCACATGTTATACACGTGGTAAGGCGGGACATATGGCTCGAGATTGTTGGAGAGACCCTCCAAAAGAGGAGAAAAAGACGGGTGTGTCTTATACTGAAAAGGGAAAGACAGTGGTGGAGTCAACTGCATCCCAAGCGCATCCCCGAGTTTATAACCTTGGCCAGCAGGAGGCCATAAAACAAAGTGACTTTGTAACAGGTATGAGTTAAGATACAGTTTTTTACTGCTTTCCATATTTAGTACCTTGTTCGTTATTTGTGTATGATGTATGTGTTTTATGCTTTGTCCTTATTAGAAACTATTTGCAAGAGCACTGTTTGATACGGGTGATTCGTATTTGTTTCTATCTGAGAACTTCGTATCACAGATCGGAGTGCCTACTCTTGTGTCGACAGATAGACTAAATGTATTGTTACCTAACTGATGCTTGATGAGTGTAGATCGGTCTTGTCGTGTGGAGGTGCGGATAAGAAGTCTGAATTTTAGATTGAAGGCATCTGTGCTGCCGATATCTGAGTTTGATGTAATCTTTGGTATGGACCGGCTCGCAGAGCAGCATGCCTTTATAGATTGCAACTCTAAGGAAGTCACAATGGGACAGAATACCGAACAAGAGATTAAGTTCGCTGGTATACGAGGATCGTGCAAGATATTGATGTCTGCTCTCCAGGTAGTCAAGGCTGTTCGGAAGGGCGTGGAGTTGTTCTTCACGTTGTTGGAGGCTGTTGAGCCGAATTCCAGTTTGAGTGACGTTGCTATCGTGGTGGAGTACGCAGATGTTTTTCATAAGTATCTCCCTGGGCTTCCACCTCAGTGGGAGATTGACTTCGCTTTAGAGTTGGTGCTAGGTGCGACCTGTTGCCCGCTCGTCGTACCGTGTTGCGCCAAAGGAGATTTCAGAACTAAAAGTGCAATTGCAAGAATTGTTGGAGCAAGGCTACATATGTCCAAGTATGTCACCTTGGAGCGCATCGGTCCTCTTTGTGAAGAAGAAGGACGGAAGCTTGTGTCTATGCACTGATTATCGAGAGCTGAACAAGCTAACGGAAAAGAACAAGTATCTGATACCATAGATTGATGACTTGTTCAATCAACTGGTTGGATTAACGGTATACTCAAAGCTAGATTTAAAGTATAGATATTACCAGTTAAGGATTAGGGAATGTGACATTCCCAAGATAGAGTTTGGTACACGCTATGAGCACTACGAGTTCACGGTAATGTCGTTTGGGCTAACAAATGTGCCATCGGTATTCATGGACTTGATGCATCGAATGTTTAGAGAGTACTTGGACCTGTTTATGATAGTCTTCATTGATGACATATTGGTCTACTCTCAGTCTAAAGAAGATCATATAAATAATTTGCAGATGGTTTTGCACACCCTGAAGAGAAACAAATTTTATGCCAAGTTCTCAAAGTGCGAGTTTTGGCTGTCGTCAATGACTTTTTTGGGCCATGTGGTTAGTGGAAAAGGCATTGTGGTGGATTTGGCAAAGATAGTTGCAATACGGGAGTGGCCGGTTTTGTCTACTGTGGCTGAAGTCCGGAGTTTCCTTGGAGTTGCGGGCTACTACAGACACTTCGTAGAGAACTTTTTGCGGATAGTCTTACCTCTCACCACCCTGACGAGGAGGATCAGAAGTTCGTTTGGACGTCGCAGTGCGCACGAGATTTTGAAGAGTTAAAGATTCATTTGACCACGACGCCTATTTTGACGTCCCCATGCGATACGGACGACTATGAGATTTATAGTGATGCATCTGGGAGCGGCTTAGGCTACGTTCTTCTGCAGTTAGGGAAAGTTATTGCTTATGGCTCACGCCAGTTGAAAGTGCACGAGCGAAACTATCCAGTCCACGACTTGGAGTTGGCGGCACTGATTTTTGCACATAAGCTGTGTTGGGTACATTGGTTTAAATGTACCTGATTTGAAGAAGCCTCACCCAACTCAATGATATACATCAAAATGTATTTGATGTATGTTGAGTTTACTTGTGCAGGTTTAGTATTTGCAGGAATGAAGCAAAAAGTTTCTAAGTCCATGTGTCGACACCCAGAGGGAAAGTGTCGACACTTAAGAAGACTTGTGTCGACACCCAGACAAGCAGTGTCGACACTTGGAGTCATTGTGTCGACACCTGGGATGCAGAGTCGACACCAGACAGAAAGTGTCGACACAAGGAGCTGTGTCGACACTTAGTGAAGAAAAGTGCAGTAAAGCTGTGTCGACACTTAGCAGCAGTGCCGACACCTAGAAGAACTGTGTCTACAACAGAAAGTGTCGACACTTGGAGCTGTGTCGACACTCAGCAAAAGTCAGCAGAGACCAAGTATAAGTGTCGACACCCAGAACAATGTGTCGACACTCAATAGAAGAGTCAACACTTAAAGAAAGTGTCGACACCCAGAACAATGTGTCGACACACGACTGAAGAGTCAACACTTGAAGAAAGTGTCGACACAAGGAAGAATGTGTCGACACTAAGCTGAAGACTCTACACTTGAAGAAAGTGTCGACACATGGAGCTGTGTCGACACTTAGCGAAGAACAGCAAGATCAACAAATTATTCTAAGTACAAGTGTCGACACTATGGGAATGTGTCGACACTCAGCTGAAGTCTCAACAAGAAGAAGAATGTGTCGACACAAGGAGCTGTGTCGACACTCAGCAAGTATCAACACTGAAGACATGTGTCGACACCAAGAAGCAGTGTCGACACCAAGAAGCAGTGTCGACACTTAACAGATTCAACACATGAAGATGTGTCAACACAAAGGACATGTGTCGACACTTAGAAGTATTCAGCAAAATACAGAAGATCAAGTACTTGTGTCGACACTCAATTTCAGTGTCGACATATGAAGAAGAAACTGTGTCGAGACATAGAATCTACAACACAAGGAGTTGTGTCGATACCTTGTAGACTTGTGTCGACACTTACATAACTTGTGTCGACACTTGGTCCATAAGTGTCGACACTTAAAGACAGAAAGTCTCGACACTTTCAGACAGTTAGAGAATTTTCAAGAACTGACTGGATGACTTGACAGCTGCCGTTCCAGCCGGTCTACAGCACTTGTCAGAGTTGTCAGAAAGCAGTTATGAACCGGACCAGCCGGTTACCATGAAGAAGGCCTATAAATAGGCTTACACAGTCTACAGAAATAGTAGTTGAAGATTGATAAAGTTCACATTATTGATCAAGTATCTAACAAAGAAGATCTAGCTATTCCTTGAAGAATAAAGTGCAGATCTAAGAAGTTGGAGAGAGAGAGCTCCATCCAAGAATTCAGCCGTTGGAAGTAGGCTGAGAAGAAGGGTTCAGATTTATTCTGGATCTTAAGAAGCAGAGATCAATGATCAACTGCAGAAGGAGTCAATCTTATTGAGTTCTACTTTCAAGAAGCTTTGAAGAAAGCTAAGTCAGATTGATTTCAGCTGAGTTCTTCCAAGAACTCATCAAGAAACTCACAACTCCCCTCTTTTATCTTTGGATTGCTGAGTTAACAATTGTTATATTCATTTTATCTTGTAGGATCTTTTGGATCTGAGTTTTTGTAAGCCTGTAATTATAAAGGCTGAGTGTAGGGCTTGAGAGCCTGAGTGTAGGAGATTGAAATCTCTGAGTGTAGGCCTTGGTGGCTGAGTGTAGGCCTTGGTGGCTAAGTGTAGGCCTTTGTGGCTGAGTGTAGGCTTTGTGGAAAAGCTGAGTTGTAGGGCCTTGGGCCTGAGGTGTAGGAACCAGGTTGGGTTCTGAGATAGTGGAGAAGTTTGGCCGAATCTAGTACACTGCTAGATAGGCGAAGGGGGAAAGTGGATGTACCCAAACCTTGGGGAACCACTATAAAACTGTGTGTCTTCTGTGTGCTGTGATTTGCTGTGAATACTGTGTGATTGCTGTGCAATAGTAGATTAGATTCTGTGTTAAAAACTGATTGCTGCCATAAAAAGTCAAAAAGAATTTGGTCACCTATTCACCCCCCCCCCCTCTAGGTGTTTAGGTACTATATCTTTCAAGTGGTATCAGAGCGAGGTTCCTCAAAAAGGACTAACAGTCTGAGGAGATCCTATTGGCAGATTCAGTGTAAGTCAAACTACAGATTCAAGAAAATCAAGAACCATGGGTTCCTCTGAGAATCACAAGGAATTGGGATCCATGAAATTACCTATATGTAGAAAGGAAATCTTTGGCATATGGAAGGAAAGGGTGAGGCTGTTTATGGAAGCCTCAGACCCTAGGATTTACATCACAGTAAAGAAAGGGTCATATGTGCCCATGAAGATATCAGTTCTAGATGCAAATCAGAGAACACCAAAGGATTTCTCTGAAATGACAAAGGATGAGATTGTCCTAGCCACCATGGACAAAAGGGCTCAAAACATTATAGTAAGTGTCATAGATGATGCAACTTTTCAGAATCTAATACACTGTAAGACAGCCAAAGAGATGTGGGATACTCTTATTGTGTATATGGAGGGTTCTGAAGAAGTAAGGCAAGATAGAAAATCTTTGCTAAATCAAGAGTATGAAAGTTTTAGACAAGGAAAGGGTGATAGCATAACTGAGTGCTATAAGAAGTTCTATAGGATAGTGAATGAACTCATGTCCTATGGAAGAGAGTTCAGTAATTATGAACTCAATGACAAGTTTCTAAGGTCCCTAACTAAAGATTGGGACACCAAGATCTGTGTCATTAGAGAAATGGCTAAGTTGGGAGAAATTCCTCCACCTACACTGTTTGGCAAATTGTTGTCATATGAAATGCAGTTGACAGTGAGGAAAGAGGAGGAGAAATCAACAAGAAATGAACATAAGGAAAGAACAGTAGCTTTCAAGACAGAAGCCCCCAGAAAGTACAGGAATAAGTCACTAACTCCACCTCCAAAGGTAGTTGAATCAGAGTCAGATGAGTCAGTCAGCACAAAATCTGAAAGCAGTGAAAGTGATGAGGACTTTGCTGCCTTCACTAGACATTTTCAGAAGTTCTTGAAGAAGAAACAGTGGAGGTCAAGGCCTTCTACTTTACAGGGAAAAGAGGACTTCTATCAGAACAAAAAGTCTTCAAAGAAAGACAGGAAGAGGACTAAGTCTAGCAAGACAACTGTTTCAAAAATAGTGTGCTATTACTGCAATAGACAAGGTCATGTTGTTGCAGATTGTCCAGAAAAGAGAAAGGAGTCTGGTGACAGGAAGAAGACTCATTTCAAAGGCAAGAAAGAGAAGTCTTTTGTTGCCAAAAAGGAGAAGACTCTGTCATATATTTCTTCTTCGGAAACTGAGTCAGATGCTGAGGCATACATAGAGCTGTTTGCTGAAGAAGAAGAAGAAGAGTTCATGCAGATTATGGATTCAATATATGAGCAAGAAGACTGTCAGTGCCAAGGACTGATGGCATTGACTGAAAATGACAAAATCCTGGAGCAGCCAGGACCCAGTAAGGTACAAAGTTCAACTTTAAGTTCAGTCTCTTGTGCCAGTACAGAATCAGATTCATCATCATCAAATGATGAGAGTGCATCTGAGTCTGAAGAAGATATTCATCAGCTGATAGATGAATATAAAGTACTGTTGCAAGCTTATAAGAAGAGCAAGTCCCTAGCCAAAAGTCAGGCAAAGGAAATTGCTGATCTCAAAGCTGCTGCAACAGAATTTGAGAAGTTATTTGATCAAAAGCTCAATGAGATAGCCAGACTGAAGTACATAACAGTGATTCAGATGGGGACTATCACCTATAAGAATGATCAAATCAAGAGTCTGGAGATTAATCTTCAGAAGGAGAAGGACTTAGTTGCTAGGTTTTCTAAACCTAAGTCAGTTTTACCCATAATTGATGAGTTTGTTCATCACAAAGGTAAAGCTGGACTGGGATTTACTAGACCTGCAAGGACTGTTCAGTCCAAGTCCAAGTCCAAGGGCAAAGCCCCAACACTCAACAAGTCAGCTGTAGATGAGACAGCAAAGACAGTATCTAAGCAAAGGTACAATAAGTTTGAATGTTGGTGTTGTGGCAAGGTTGGCCATTTGCAATGGATTGTTGGCACAATGCTAGTGCCAAAGTGAGTAGCAAACTGCCTATTGGAAAACCAGTAGGTAGCTTTGTCAGGTTGCAAACTAACAAGTACCAAGGACCCAAGAATTCTTTGGGTTCTAAGGTTCATTAATCTGTCTTGCAGGTGAGTCCAAGTGGCCATGCCCCAACATGGTACTTGGACAGTGGATGTTCCAGACATATGACTGGAACTAGAGGATTACTAAGGGACTACATTCCAATCAAAGATGGTCCAAAAGTCACCTTTGGTGGTTCTGAAAAAGGAATCATCAAAGGATTTGGTAACATTTCTAGTAACTTGGTTACCATTACTCAAGTGGCTTATGTTAAAGGGTTGAAACACAACCTAATAAGTATAAGTCAATTAAGTGATGTAGGGTATGACATCTCATTTGTTAAAAATGGTTGTCATATCAAGAGGTCAACTGATCAAGAGATCATTTTGACTGGTTATAGGAAAAGGAATGTCTATTGCTTAGACATTATGGTTGAGAACAGTGGTTCTCCAGTGTGTCTTGTAGCTGATGAGACAGTCTCTCATTGTGTCAAATGGCACAAGAGGCTAGTCCATCTTAACTACAAGACTATTGGCAAAGTCTTTAGCAAAGAGTTAGTGAGGAATGGTCCTCAAGTTAAGTGTATTAAAGATGGTATTTGCTCAACTTGTCAAAAGGGCAAGCAGACTAGATCCACCTTTAGAAGCATAGAAAACAAAGATGCTGTGAGGTGTTTATACCTCTTGCATATGGATCTCTTTGGTCCAATGCCAGTTCACAGCCTAGGAAGGAAGGTCTATACCTTTGTAGTTGTAGATGACTACTCAAGGTTTTCCTGGGTGTTCTTCTTAAGACAGAAATCTGAAACACCTAGTGTCTTCTATAGCTTTGTCAAGCAAATTCAGAATGAACTAAACAGTACAGTGGTCAAGATTAGAAGTGACCATGGTACTAAATTTCAGTCTGATAGCATGACAAAACTATGTGAAGAATTTGGGATATTTCAAGAGTTTTCTTCACCTAGAACACCTCAGCAAAATGACATTGCTGAGAGGAAGAATAGGACCTTGATTGAGGCTGGTAGGACCCTATTAAGTGATACATCACTACCAGAATATTTCTGGGCTGAAGCAGTTAATACTGCATGCCATGTTATAAATAGGGCTACCATCACTAAAAGCCTCAACAAGACCCCCTATGAGGTTGTGAAAGGCAGGAAACCAAACCTATCCTACTTCAGGATCTTTGGTTGTAAGTGCTTCATACTTAACAATGGAAAGTCTTACTTGACCAAGTTTGCTGCCAAGTCCCAAGAGGGAATTTTTGTTGGGTACAGCAACAACAGTAAGGCTTATAGAATCTACAACTTGTCTACACAAGTTGTAGAAGAATCTGTACATGTAGTATTTGATGAGACTAAACTTATTAACAATGAGTTGTCTAGTAGTGCATGCAGCCCCACAGGTTTAACAAAGAAGATGGACAAGCTTACTATAGAAGAAGTACCTACTGCAAGACAGCAAGTAGAAGACAGTGGCTATTATCCAGGGGGAGAACTACATGTACCAATTGCTGATGAAGTTCAAGGAGTACAGCATGATGGAGATGTTGAAGAGGTTCAACCAGAAGTCAGGATGCCTCCAGCCAATAGGCATCTTAGAGATCATCCAGTAGATCAGATCATTGGTGATCCAAGACAAGGGGTACAAACAAGGAGCAGAAACCTGAATGCAGCAATCTACTCCAGTTTTCTATCTCAAGTTGAACCAAAGAAGTTTGAAGAAGCCATTCTAGATCCACAATGGACTGAAGCAATGCAAGAAGAGCTGAATCAGTTCAAGAGGTGCAAGGTCTGGGAACTTGTTCCAAAACCTAAAGACCACAATATAATAGGAACCAAGTGGATCTACAGGAATAAGATGGATGAACAAGGGGTCATCATTAAGAATAAAGCAAGATTGGTTGCTAAAGGATATAGGCAAGAAGAAGGTATTGACTTTGATCAAACCTTTGCTCCAGTAACCAGACTGGAAGCCATAAGGATGTTTCTTGCCTATGCAACCTTTCAAGGATTCAAGGTTTACCAAATGGATGTCAAGTCAGCATTTCTGAATGGTAATCTTAAAGAGGAAGTCTATGTGGAACAGCCATCAGGTTTTGTTGATTCAACTCTACCTAATCATGTCTATAGACTTAGGAAAGCTTTATATGGGTTAAAGCAAGCCCCTAGGGCTTGGTATGAAACTCTATCTAGTTTCCTCATTGAGAACAAGTTCTCAAGGGGGAAAATAGATAAGACTCTATTCCTTAGGGAATCTAGAGGCAAAGTTATACTAGTCCAAATATATGTAGATGACATTATATTTGGGTCTACTGAAAGCAGCCTTTGCAAAAAGTTTGCAAAACTTATGCAAGGTCAATTTGAGATGAGTAGTATGGGAGAGCTAAAGTTTTTCTTGGGTCTCCAAGTTAAACAGACTGAGAATGGTTTATCCATTTGTCAGTCCAAGTTCACCGTAGAACTCATAAGGAAGTATGGTATGGATTCATCCAGTACCATGAAGACTCCTATGGGGTCAAGTATGTCTCTTAGCAAGGATGATGCAGGGAAACCTGTAGATGAAACCTTGTATAGAGGGATAGTTGGCTCCCTATTATACTTGACTGCAAGTAGACTAGATATCATGTATGCTACATGTGTCTGTGCAAGGTATCAAGCCTGCCCTAAAGAGTCTCATTTGACAGCAGTCAAAAGAATATTGAGATATCTAAAGGGCACTCCCTATCTAGGCCTCTGGTACCCTAGGAATGGGGATTTTGAACTAACAGGTTATTCAGATGCAGACTTTGCAGGATGCAAAGAAGATAGAAAAAGTACTACTGGAACCTGTCAATTCCTAGGTGGGAGACTAATTTCATGGAGTAGCAAAAAGCAAACAAGTGTGGCTATCTCCACTGCAGAGTCAGAGTATGTGGCTGCAGGAAGTTGATGTGCTCAACTTCTGTGGATACAACATCAGCTTGAGGACTATGGAATTCAGGTAAGTAGAACTCCACTCTTTTGTGATTCTACTAGTGCTATTTCAATAGCTAATAATCATGTATCTCATAGTAGAACAAAACATATTGAAATTAAATATCATTTTCTTAGGGAGCATGTAGAAAGAGAAGATATTTTACTTGAATATGTTAAAACTGATAATCAACTAGCTGATATGTATACTAAGCCCCTAGAAGAAGCTAAGTTCAATAGATTTAAAATTGAACTAGGAATGATAAACTTAGAGTAAGTTTACAGAATTGGAAATGGCTAAGTAAAAAGGTGTCGACACATAGAGATTTCTATGTCGACACAGAATATTGGTGTCGACACTTCAGGAAAAAGGTGTCGACACATCTTGGAAGTTGGTGTCGACACTTCAGGATATTAGTGTCGACACATGTCAAGTAGGTGTTGACACATCCAAAGTGGTGTCGACACTTAAGTTTTACTCAGAATTCTCTAAGTAAAGTATCGACTAAATGTCGAGTTGAGTGGTGTCGACACATAAACAAGTGTCGACACATATAATCTGTTGACTAAACTTGTGTCGACACACATGTGTCGAGACATTATAAGTCAGTGTCGACACTTATTGCTAGTGTCGACACAATTTAAGTTAGCTGTCCCGCCTGTTCATCTTCAAACCTAGAAAGGTATAAATAGAATTTTGCCTTAGTTTGTCGACACGCTTTCAAAGTTTTGAGACCAAACTTCTGTGTCGACACCTCTCTTCTCTCAAGACAAATTCAACAAACCCTAATGGTGCCAAAGCTTGAGGAGATGCCAACCCCTGAAAAGATCATTCCTGAGAAAGTATCTCCTCCAAAGAAGAAGAGGAAAACTGCTCCAGTGGCTCAAGAGTCCACTAGCAGCTCAGACAGTGAAGAACAAGTTGTCTTCACACCAGATGAGAATGAGGAAGGACCTGCTGCAAGATCTCCTACTCCTCAAGAGGTTGCTGAAATCCAGGGGAGCTTCCAGTTGTAGATGAACCCACTACACTGGAAAGTGAACAAGCAACCAACACAATACTAGAGGTAATCACTGAACTAAATACTTTGGATTTTCCTATAGAGGATACTGATTTGTCTAATGTTCATCAGCAAATTCAGCTGGATAGCCAAGTTCCAGATGCTGTTATAAAAGACACATCTGTTGTAGTAGAAATTGTTACTGATCCAGTGGTTGAAGAGCCCAGAATTTCTCCAGCTCAGTCTCCACAAGAGTATACCATGGAAGACCTTTTCTTAAATCTAGATCAAGAAGAATTTGGAAAATACACTACTGCTGCTGAAGGAGAGAATGCTCCAGTTGAGGGGGAGCACATGCAAATTCTGGAAGAGCATGTAAGGCAAGAACCTGAGACAGCACCAGATGTGTAAACTGAAAGGCCCCCAAGCCCTAAGGAGAGGGTTGAAATTGCTAGCTCCTCAGCTTCTGAAGATGAGGAGGCTACCAGGGCTAAGAAGCAGAAATTTCAGGTCTTCAGGAGAAGAAGCCAAAGTTATAAGAAGGCTTTGCAAACTATTGCTCCACAACCTATAGTTCAGCCAGCCCCATCAATATACTATAGTGATCTGATGGTTGCCATGCAGATCAAGTTGGATGAGCATAGAAAAGCACTAGAGACTTATGTAGATGTAGGGCGGAAATCATTGCAGTTTGATCTGGCCCAAGATATCAAGTCAATAAGATTTGAGATGAATCTTAACAAGAAGGAGATGACAGACTGCTTCCACAAAGGGGGGAATGCAGTGGCGTACTTAGCTACACACCAAGCAAAGATAAAAGCACAAGTGGATGACATGGCTGTGAAGCAAGGTTATGTTCTTGAAAATCAGATAAGAATGAATGACAACCTTACTGCATCTCACAATGCAATAGTCACAGAACTGAAGAATCTAGCTGCAGGGCAGACTCCAGCCATAGCAAAGGCAGATTTTGACAAAGTATTCCTAGAAGAAATCACTGCTCTTAAGACTGCCATTCAAGAATCTCAAAAGCTCATAACTGACAAACTCCAAAGGTTAAAACCCTTTTTTAAAGATGGAGTTAATTATTTGGATAATCAAGTAAGATTTCAGAAAGATGATGTCAGAGATCATATAGAAAGATAAGTCATAAAGGGGGAGAGAGTGTTAGTCAAGGCCAGCTCTGATCATGCCAAGTGGATATCAAATTCTATTAGAGCTACACTGGGTTATCCTCCTCTTTGTGATGATGATAATGTTGCTGAATCTGGAATTCATCCTGCCTATCTAGGAGGAGAGCAACCTGAAGTGGCTCAAGTCATATATCCTTCTCCAGATTTTGACATGATTCATGCAGATGTACAGTCCATATATAGCCCACCTGGGGGTAAGGACAATGTTATTATTGAAAAAGTTGTTCAGCCAATTTCTGAAGCTATGCAAGAGGCACTGCAGAAAGAAGAAGAGACTAGATTATCTAAGAAGAGGTTTAGGGAACAAGCTGAACAAAGACCAGACTTTGAGCAGTGGAGCCCTACCTTAAGAAACATTATATTGACTGCCTGGAAAGCTGCCAAAGATAATGTGCATGACAGGAACAAATGGTTTTCTGTGGCTGAATAGAGAAAACATGAGACTAGACAGGAGGCAATAGTCCAATACAGAAGGAAGGCCAAGATGGGAAAGCTACCTCCTACTGCTCAGGAGCCTAGCAAGTACTTTCCTAAGCCATACCATTACTTTGAAAGACAAAAGATCAAAGCAGAAGAACAAAAGAAAAAGGACTTGAAAGGCAAGAAGCATGCTGATGCTGAAGTTGCTGTTGCTCCTGTTGAAGCCAAAGTTCAAGCTGGCAAAGGAATAGTGATTAAGGAGCCAGAACAGAAATAGAATTAGAATTTTCTTAAAGATTACTTTGAAATCTTTTTGATGTAAAACATTTTGTAAAATGAATATGACAGATATTAGAACAATGTGTTATATGTTAAATCTATTTCATATTTGTTCTGTGATGATGTCTATGAATACATGTGTGATTGATACATGTTTATGTTTACCCTGCTATATATAATCCTGTTTTACATCATTTTGTAATTTTATTATGAATGATGTATATCATTGACTAAGGGTTATGACTTCTCCAAATAGGGAGAGATTGTTGGGTACATTGGTTTAAATGTACCTGATTTGAAAAAGCTTCACCCAACTCAATGATATACATCAAAATGTATTTGATGTATGTTGAGTTTACTTGTGCAGGTTTAGTATTTGCAGGGATGAAGCAAAAAGTTTCTAAGTCCATGTGTCGACACCCAGAGGGAAAGTGTCGACACTTAAGAAGACTTGTGTCGACACCCAGACAAGCAGTGTCGACACTTGGAGTCATTGTGTCGACACCTGGGATGCAGAGTCGACACCAGACAGAAAGTGTCGACACAAGGAGCTGTGTCGACACTCAGTGAAGAAAAGTGCAGTAAAGTTGTGTCGACACTTAGCAGCAGTGTCGACACCTAGAAGAACTGTGTCTACAACAGAAAGTGTCGACACTTGGAGCTGTGTCGACACTCAGTAAAAGTCAGCAGAGACCAAGTATAAGTGTCGACACCCAGAACAATATGTCGACACTCAATAGAAGAGTCAACACTTAAAGAAAGTGTCGACACCCAGAACAATGTGTCGACACACAACTGAAGAGTCAACACTTGAAGAAAGTGTCGACACAAGGAAGAATGTGTCGACACTAAGCTGAAGACTCTACACTTGAAGAAAGTGTCGACACATGGAGCTGTGTCGACACTTAGCGAAGAACAGCAAGATCAACAAATTATTCTAAGTACAAGTGTCGACACTATGGGAATGTGTCGACACTCAGCTGAAGTCTCAACAAGAAGAATAATGTGTCGACACAAGGAGCTGTGTCGACACTCAGTAAGTATCAACACTGAAGACATGTGTCGACACCAAGAAGCAGTGTCGACACTTAACAGATTCAACACATGAAGATGTGTCGACACAAAGGACATGTGTCGACACTTAGAAGTATTCAGCAAAATACAGAAGATCAAGTACTTGTGTCGACACTCAATTTCAGTGTCGACACATGAAGAAGAAACTGTGTCGAGACATAGAATCTACAACACAAGGAGTTGTGTCGACACCTTGTATACTTGTGTCGACACTTACACAACTTGTGTCGACACTTGGTCCATAAGTGTCGACACTTAAAGACAGAAAGTCTCGACACTTTCAGACAGTTAGAGAATTTTCAAGAACTGACTGGATGACTTGACAGCTGTCGTTCCAGCCGGTCTACAGCACTTGTCAGAGTTGTCAGAAAGCAGTTATGAACCGGACCAGCCGGTTACCATGAAGAAGGCCTGTAAATAGGCTTACACAGTCTACATAAATAGTAGTTGAAGATTGATAAAGTTCACATTATTGATCAAGTATCTAACAAAGAAGATCTAGCTATTCCTTGAAGAATAAAGTGCAGATCTAAGAAGTTGGAGAGAGAGAGCTCCATCCAAGAATTCAGCCGTTGGAAGTAGGCTGAGAAGAAGGGTTCAGATTTATTCTGGATCTTAAGAAGCAGAGATCAAGGATCAACTGCAGAAGGAGTCAATCTTATTGAGTTCTACTTTCAAGAAGCTTTGAAGAAAGCTAAGTCAGATTGATTTCAGCTGAGTTCTTCAAAGAACTCATCAAGAAACTCACAACTCCCCTCTCTTGTCTTTGGGTTGCTGAGTTAACAATTGTTATATTCATTTTATCTTGTAGGATCTTTTGGATCTGAGTTTTTGTAAGCCTGTAATTATAAAGGCTGGGTGTAGGGCTTGAGAGCCTGAGTGTAGGAGATTGAAATCTCTGAGTGTAGGCCTTGGTGGCTGAGTGTAGGCCTTGGTGGCTGAGTGTAGGCCTTTGTGGCTGAGTGTAGGCTTTGTGGAAAAGCTGAGTTGTAGGGCCTTGGTCCTGAGGTGTAGGAACCAGGTTGGGTTCTGAGATAGTGGAGAAGTTTGGCTGAATCTAGTACACTGCTAGATAGGCGAAGGGGGAAGTGGATGTACCCAAACCTTGGGGAACCACTATAAAATTGTGTGTCTTCTGTGTGCTGTGATTTGTTGTGAATACTGTGTGATTGCTGTGCAATAGTAGATTAGATTCTGTGTTAAAAACTGATTGCTGCCATAAAAAGTCAAAAAGAATTTGGTCACCTATTCACCCCCCCCCCCCCTCTAGGTGTTTAGGTACTATATCTTTCAAGTTGTGGCGTCATTATTTATATGGTGTGAAAGTTGACATATTCACGGACCATAAGAGCCTTAAGTACTTATTGGATCAGAAGGATCTAAACATGCGACAACGGAGGTGAATGGAGTTACTCGGGGACTACACCTTCCAGATTCATTATACACTCGGGAAAGAAAATGTAGTCGTATATGCCTTGAGTCATAGGACTCCGGCAAGGGCAAGTTGGTTGCAAATGCATGATGAGCGTCTGATCCAGGAGTTGGAGGCCTTAAATATTTCTTGTGTTACAAGAATACTACTATTAATGCGTACCTGAACTGGATGGAGGTACAGTATAACCTTGCGTACAGGGTTCAACGAACAATGGAACTCGATCAGAGTATGAAACACTATGCAGCGGATGAGTCAAATCCCCAATTCTGCTTGGAAGATGACCTTTTGGGGAAAGATGGTCGTTTGTGTGTCCCAGACATGGGTAAACTATGGAAGGAATTGATGTATGAAGCACACTTCACGAAGTACTCAATTCACCCAGGGAGCACAAAGATATACATAGACATGAAAAAGATGTTTTGGTGGCCAGATTTGAAGAAAGATGTAACAGCCCAAATTCGGAAATTGGCAAAAATTTGGGTGACACGGCCTGGGACACGGGCGTGTCCCAGGGCGTGTCCCGCTCGGGTTGCGTTGTGAGGCGCGAGGTCGACGATTTTTCGGTCGACGAAATGTTTGGGTGGTCACGCCCTGTGTCACGGGCGTGACAGGGGGCATGTCTCATTAGTTCTACGATTTGCTTGTCGATCGTCGAGCGGAAATCGTCGAGCGTCGATCGTCGAGCGTAGATTGTAGAGCGGAGATCGTCGAACACGGAATCGTCGAGCGGAGATCGACGATCGCTGCCTGATCGTCGAGCGGAGATCGTCGAGTGGGTGCCACGCCCTGTGACACGGGCGTGACTGGGCTGACACGGGCGTGACATTGACGTGTCATCTTGGCATGGATAAGTTTGGATAAGTCGGTTAGTGCACCGTTTTGGGGGACACGGGCGTGTCACAGGGCGTGTCAGGGCCGAAACATGATTTTTCAGTATTTTTCTGGCTATTATTTTCTCTGTTCTGGATCCAAGGGTTAGGCTTTAGCCAAGTGGCTTTCTGGCCGAAATCTGGGGTTTTTAATCCCTTCTTCTTCTTCTTCATCTCATTTCAAGAGAGAGAAAGAGAAGGAGAGAGCAAAGGAAGGAAGGAGGAAAGTTTTGCCAGCTGCTGGAGGAACTACGGAGTGCGGAGCGAAGATCCGAGAGCGGATTCGTGAAGGCAGAGCAGAGGCGGTGACTTCCATCCGACTACTTCATGGAACCGAAGCGATCTTCGAGGGTAACGATCTCCTTCTTGGACATCGAAGTCCTTTCTTTATGCATGTGCTTGGAATCCTCCACCAAGAGGTGGATTTCGGAAGTGATTCCTTTGTTGAGTCTGCATCTAGAGCCGGAAGTTTGGAGTACGGCATAGGCATGTTATGTGAAGCCCATCTGGACGGGTAGTATGGATTGGTGATGTTCATGGGTAAACCGGAGAATACTCCGTGGATTTGATGATATGCAAAGAGATTTATGCTATGATGACTGTATGGATGTGATGATGGATGTGAGGAGGCTTTGGTTAAGCTCCTGGTTGAAGAGAGATCAATTGATATTGTGCCCGGGAAGCGAGTACCCGGCCGACTACACCACTAGGGTGGGTTGATCTGGTTGGTTTGGTTAGAAGGGATCGATTGGTGGCATGATCCGGGAAGCGAGCACCCGACTTGTTGCACCACAATGGTGGGTCGATCAGGAAATGGTGAGGGGTCGATTGGTGGTATGCCTGGGGAGCACCGATAACCCAGCCTGTTACACCACAATGGTGGGTCGATCTGCTCTAGTTATTTATGATGCTGGGGAGGTTGTACCTCTGAGTGGTATGGACGGGATGCCGCTAGCTTGCGAGACTGGTGGACTAGGCTTGAGCCGTCCAACCAACAAGTGAAGTACCTCTAATCGGTGGTGTACGACTGGGATGCCCAGTACGCTAAGAAGGTGCCCTAAGTGCATGGAGCGTCTGGTGGATTCTAGCGTTTGTGATGTGATGTGCTTGATAGATTGATAAAGAGAATGATATATATATGATGCTTGATGATGCTTGATGATAAATGATGACAATGCATGCAGGGAAGGAACCACTGCCCCGGGTAGGGGGTAGGGTCGTTATAATAGGTTAGCAAATGCTGACCGTTACTTTATTTTTTGTTTTGGCTTGGATGGCAAATTGCAGGTAGAATGAACAAGTGGAATGGATGGATTGCTGTTAAAGGCCCTTGAAGGCCATGCAAAGAAGTGTATTTGGATTTCATGTGTGGCCGGCCTGCGTGCCGATGTACGAAAATGTAATTGTGTGAAAAGAGAAATATGTAAGGCCTTAAGGCCAGTATGTGTGCATTGTATACATTCCTGGTGTTGCTTTATAAATGTAGAGTTTATATAGAAGTGGACATTCTCTGAGCTGCGTTCTTTAACTTAAAAATGCTGCGCTAGAATGGATTGAGTTAAGGATGCGAATAGAATTTGATTTCCACAAGTAATTCCACTACTTGTCTGTGACATATGGTGTGGGGCTTCGGTCGGACCCACCGTTATATGACATGTGACAAATAAGGGCGTTACAAAGTGGTATCAGAGCCAGGTTGAGATTGTTTGGGAGGGAGATAACATTATTGAACTCACGAATGTCCACTAGGAATGTATTTCATGTACGTGTGGTGCGGTACATGTGTGTGTAGTCAATGTATAATTCCCGGTATGCCATGGATGATTAATCATGTTTTATACATTGACTATAGGTTGCGAGGAGTGGAGCTAGGCAGTCTGAACCCCAACGGTCTGATGAGAGTGCAGCACCCATTGCAGCACCTACGCCTCCTTCGGCGAAGACTATACGGGTGGTGACGGAGACAGTGCTTGCGGTGTTACAGGCACAACCTACTAGACAGGCAAGGACTGGTGCAAGACAAGAGTGTGCTGCAGTTGTGGTGTAGGTGCAAGCAATCGATGAGTCATTGAAAAGCTTTATGGAATTTCATCCATCTACGTTCGGTGGGGCTATTTCCCCAACGCAGGCGAAAGATTGTTTGGCTAGAGTGAAGAGGATCCTGACTACAATCAGGACCGCAGAAGAGCAGAAAGTGACCTTAGCCACTTTTCTGCTGGATGGCGATGCATGATTATGGTGGGATGAGATAGAAGTGCATCATTTGGTCGGTCGATGTTTAGAGGAGGTTTCAATGGAGGAATTCTCCCGATTATTTCTTGCCAAATATTTGCCGGTGTCGCAGCAGATTGTGATGGAGAACGAGTTTCAACATCTGATGCAGGGTGTTATGGATATTGATACGTACCTGCATGATTTTACCATACTTGGTCGTTATGCTGGGTCTACCTTCACGGAGGAAGCGCGAAAGACAAATCGCTTTTATGAGGGACTGCGGGATGAGTTGAGATTATTACTCCCTAGTTCGGTAAACCAAGGCTTCCAAGCATTGGTAGATACGGCCCGTGCCCTGGAAAAGGATTTAAAGCAGGTACAAGAAAAGACAAAACTGGCAGTGGAGAAGCCAGAGTTCAAAGTACCACAGTCGGAGCAGGAGTTGAGAAGACGAGAGAAGAAAAGGTTTATGCCTGATGATTCAGCTCCGTCGACTGTTTCTTCGGGGGCGACCTATGGGCAAGGACATGTTGAGACACGTATCTGTTATAAGTGCGGAAAGCAAGGGCACATAGCGAGATTTTGTTGGAATGCTCTCGCAGGAAGTGAGCAAAAGACATGTGCGTCGTATGAAGAAAAGGGTAAAGTAGTGGCCGAGTCATCTGCAACTCGGACGCAGCCTCGATTACATAATTTGGAAGTGCAAGAGCCGCAGAGTTCCATTGGCGAAATTCAGCCTCGACTGTTTAATTTGGCTCTTGCGCGAGAAATGCAAAATAAGGAGGCTGAGCGAAAGTGAATCGTGATTTGTATCACGTGGATAATATGTGTATTGATTATGGTATATATCTGATCAAGTGGACAATATGTGTAATGTTGGTGTTATGATATAGATATATGTTGTTTGAGGGGATAAAATTCTGTTTGAGGGGATCAAATGGTTGTTCATTTGCTGAATTGCTTGATGAATGTGCACAAGTGTACATAACAAAGGTTGTTGTAACCTATGATTTTGGTTGTTGTAACAATTTGGTTGCTGTTTTCCTGCCTATGTACGAATTTCGAGGACGAAATTTCTTGAAGGAGGGGAGGGTTGTAACAGCCCGAATTCAGAAATTGGCAAAAATTTGGGTGACACGGCCTAGGACACGGGCGTGTCCCGCTCGGGTTGCGTCGTGAGGTGCGAGGTCAATGATTTTTCGGTCGACAAAATGTTTGGGTGGTCACGCCCTGTGTCACAGGCGTGATAGGGGGTGTGTCCCATTGGTTCGACGATTTGTTTGTCGATCGTCGAGCGGAAATCGTCGAGCGTCAATCGTCGAGCGGAGATCGTAGAGCGGAGATCGTCGAACGCGGAATCGTCGAGTGGAGATCGACGATCGCTGGCGAGCTCGACGATCGCTGCCTGATCGTCGAGCGGAGATCGTCGAGTGGGTGTCACGCCCTGTGACACGGGCGTGACTGGGCTGACACGGGCGTGACATTGACGTGTCATCTTGGCGTGGATAAGTTTGGATAAGTCGGTTAGTGCACCGTTTTGGGGGACACGGCCTGTGACACGGGCGTGTCACAGGGTGTGTCAGGGCCGAAACATGATTTTTCAGTATTTTTCTGGCCGTTGTTTTCTCTGTTCTGGATCCAAGGGTTAGGCTTTAGCCAGGTGGCTTTCTGGCCGAAATCTGAGGTTTTTAATCCCTTCTTCTTCTTCTTCTTCATCTCATTTCAAGAGAGAGAAAGAGAAGGAGAGAGCAAAGGAAGGAAGGAGGAAAGTTTAGCCAGCTGCTGGAGGAGCTACGGAGTGCGGAGCGAAGATCCGAGAGCGGATTTGTGAAGGCAGAGCCGAGGCGGTGACTTCCATCCGGCTACTTCATGGCACCGAAGCGATCTTCGAGGGTAACGATCTCCTTCTTGAACATCGAAGTCCTTTCTTTATGCATGTGCTTGGAATCCTCCACCAAGAGGTGGATTTCGGAAGTGATTCCTTTGTTGAGTCTGCATCTAGAGCCGGAAGTGTGGAGTAAGGCATAGGCATGCTGTGTGAAGCCCATCTGGACGGGTAGTCTGGATTGGTGATGTTCATGGGTAAACCGGAGAAGACTCTGTGGATTTGATGATATGAAAAGAGATTTATGTTGTGATGAATGTATGGATGTGATGATGGATGTGTGGAGGCTTTGGTTAAGCTCCTGGTTGAAGAGAGATCAATTGGTAGTGCGCCCGGGAAGCGAGTACCTGACCGACTACACCACTAGGGTGGGTTGATCTGGTTGGTTTGGTTAGAAGGGATCGATTGGTGGCATGATCCGGGAAGCGAGCACTCGACTTACTGCACCACAATGGTGGGTCAATCAGGAAATGGTGAGGGGTCGATTGGTGGTATGCCTGGGGAGCAACGATAACCCAGCCTGCTACACCACAATGGTGGGTCGATCTGCTCTAGTTATTTATGATGTTGGGGAGGTTGTACCTCTGAGTGGTATGGACGGGATGTCGCCAGCTTGCGAGACTGGTGGACTAGGCTTGAGCCGTCCAACCAACAAGTGAAGTACCTATAATCGGTGGTGTACGACTGGGATGCCCGGTACGCCAAGAAGGTGCCCTGAGTGCACGGAGCGTCTGGTGGATTCCAGCATTTGTGATGTGATGTGCTTGATAGATTGATAAAGTGAATAATATATATATGTTACTTGATGATGCTTGATGATAGATGATGGCAATGCATACAGGGAAGGAACCACTGCCCTGGGTAGGGGGTAGGGTCGTTATAATGGGTCAGCGAATGCTGACCGTTACTTTGTTTTTTGTTTTGGCTTGGATGGCAAATTGTAGGTAGAATGAACAAGTGAAATGGATGGATTGTTGTTAAAGGCCCTTGAAGGCCATGCGAAGAAGTGTGTTTGGATTTCATGTGTGGTCGGCCTGCGTGCCGATGTACGAAAATGTAATTGTGTGAAAAGAGAAATATGTAAGGCCTTAAGGCCAGTGTGTGCGTTGTATACATTCCTGGTGTTGCTATATAAATGTGGAGTTTATACAGAAGTGGACATTCTCTGAGCTGAGTTCTTTAACTTAAAAATGTTGTGCTAGAATGGATTGAGTTAAGGATGCGAATAGAATTTGATTTCCACAAGTAATTCCACTACTTGTCTGTGACATATGGCGTGGGGCCCTGGCCTGACCCACCGTTATATGTCATGTGACGAATAGGGGCGTTATAAAAGACATGGCTCTTTACGTGACAAAGTGTCAGACTTGTGTCCTAGTGAAAGCAGAATGTCAGAAGCCTGATGGTTTCCTGAATTCATTGCCAATTCCGGTATAGAAGTTCGACGATCTCTCTATGGATTTCGTGCACGGACTGCCGAGATCACAGAGCGGAAACGATGTCGTATGGGTAATCGTTGTCCGATTGACAAAGGTATCTCACTTCATATCGAACAAGAAGGACGATTCAGTGGAAAAATTGGCAAAGTTGTACGTGGACAACATAGTACTATTGCACGGTGTGCCCCGTAGCATAGTCAATGACCGAGATGGGTGCTTTACTTCGAATGATTGGATGCTAATCCACCAGTTGTTGGATACTCAAATGAAGTTTAGTAGACATTTCATCAGCAGACAGATGGTCAGACTGAGAGGACCAAGAGAACAATGGAGGATATGTTTTGTAGGTGCGCCTTAGATTTCGGAAATAGGTGGGAGGACCAACTCTATATGATGGAGTTCGCCTATAATAATAGCTATCAAACTAACATTCAGATGGTGCCCTTTGAAGCTTTATATGGTAGGATATGTTGTACTCCCTTAGCTTGGGCGGAAACAGACGAATCGAAGTTGTATAAGCGTAAGTAGGTTGAAGATGCAAATTCGACTATACACTTGATACGAAAGAGGCTATTGATAGCCCAGGATAGGCAGGCAAAATACTGCAATGATAAACACCGAAATGTGGAGTTTGCAGTGCGAAATTGGGTATATTTGAAGATCAATCTATTCAAAGACATGCCCAGGATTCAACGCTTGAAAAGGTTGAATCTGAGGTATCTTGGTCCGTTCGAAGTGGTTGAGAGGATTGGAGAAGCTGTGTAGCGATTAGCTCTTTCGACAAAGCTAAGTGGTTTGCACGATGTGTTTAACATATCGGTGCTGCGAAAAGTTTTGAAAGAACCAACGCAATTAGTGGCTGATGATCAGGTACTGGGCTGATGACGAAGGTTTGGCCCATCCGGATCGAGGATATGGAGATCAAGCAACTACAGAACAAAGCAATCGGGATGGTCAAAGTCCGTTGGGACAATTGTTGCCATGAAGAATTGATGTGGGAGCATGAGCAAACCATGCAAGAGGAAATTCCCGAGTTGTTTTTGTAAAATCATGTTGTAAACTTGTGTATTATTTTCCTTTACAAATATGTCAAATTTCGGGACGAAATTTCTATAAGGATGGGAGGTTTGTAACGCCCCAAAAATCCTAAAAAGGAAGAATTGAGAGTTAACACGTGGCGGTAAGGTTAACGTCGGCATTAGCCTTTGAATTAAATCGTCTTAGGGCTCGGGAATCTACCACGCGGCGGTAGTAAGCTAGCGCGTGGCACTACCACTCAACGCTTTAAAGCGTTGAGTGACTACCGCGGGGCGGTAGTATGCTATCGTGTGGCGATGGCACTCAACGCTCCCAACGCCTCCGGCGAAGCGTTGAGTGACTACCGTGCAGCGGTAGTGAGCTAACGCGTGGCAATATCTCGAGTTAAAGTACCGCTTGGCGATAACTCGACGCGCGATGGTAGCTGCCATGTGGCAGTAAGGTGGAGGCTGTTTTGGAGCGACAACGCAATGTTGATTGGCCATAGCGGCAACCGCCTATGATACCATATGGCGGTAGTGGATACCGCGCGGCGGTAGCCTCCAGATATAAGTTATTCAAGAGAATGAATTCTCATTGTTCTTTCTCCTAGTTCTTGAGCTTCTTGAGAGCAAGAAGGCTGAGGCTAAGCTTAGCTGGCTAAGTGAAGGAGTTCATGTGGTCAGATTCAAGAGCCAAAGTAAGATCCGTGAAGATGAAAGTGAGGCACTCCTTTCTATTCGGATAGAAGCTCGTTCATGGCTCCGAAATGGATTACTAGGATAACGATTTTCTCCTTGGACAAGTGAAGTCCTCAATTTGTATACGTGCATGGAACCCCTCACCAAAAGATGAAGAAAAAGTGATTTCCAGCGGGTCGATCGTTGTGATCCCCAATAAAACTTGCATATAGATCCGGAATCAAAACACAGAATAGACATGCTGTGTGAAGCCCATCTGGACAAGTTGGTCTGGATTGGTGATGATTTGATTTGTGTGCCAGAGAAGACTCCATGGATAAAACATGTAGAATCTGAGGTCTAGGGGTGTGCAGGGTGCTGCAGTGATGGTACTAGGGGTGATCTCCAGGAAAACACCCAAAAGTGGGGAATTTTGTCCCTACCGCACGGCGTTAGTACTACCATCGGCGATATCTTCTAGTGAGCTATGTTTGTGAGGCCTGTCTCAGGGAGACCTAGAGGCCATTGTATGAGATGCTGAGAGCCTGTAGTGTCCAGCTATGGAGCCATGAGTGCCAGCCTAATTTTGTGTGAAGCCTGTCTTGCGAAGACCGTGAGGTTAGCATGTGAGTTGAGCCATGGAGGCCAACTATTATGGCCGTGAGAGCTGTAATGAAGCTGAGTTGTAGTGCCCAGCTCTAAAGGCTATTGAGCCGAACGGGAAAGGGGAGGTCCACTCGCATCTTGTTTTTTATCCTTGATTGCTTCGGCTTTCAGAAGTGGCATGATGATCTGAGCAACGGGAAGGGACTGAACTGTACCTGCATTATGTCTATCTTGATTAGACTGCCAAAAGTAATTGACTCTCGTTGATGACATAATGAGAGTCTTAGGCTTGGGGCCGAAAAGACTAAAATGCTCAAGAATGAACTGTTAAGTCTTGGACCTCTGAACGGGAGGTGGTATCCGGGAAGTCCGGTACACCGAGAATGTGCCCTGAATGCACGGGGTGTGTGGCTGTTGAGCATACGTCTGTGGTGAATTATGCTTGAATGGATATTGTTGTTGTCATTATATATATATGTTGTTGTTGTAGGGAAGGAGAATCGCCGCCCCAGGTAAGGGGTGAGGTCGTTATAAATGGGTCGGCAAATGCTGATCGTTACTTTGTTTGCCACGTTTTGGTGGGCCGTGATTTGCAGGTGTTGGAGAGCCAAGTGGAAAGTAGCGGGCTGAAGCCCCTGTGCTGCGATTGGCTGGCCCTTGAAGGCCCTAAGGCGGACTTTTGTTGTTTTCATGTGTGGTCGTCCTGCTTGACGATGTTTGTAAACCACACTTGTGAAGTATAACTGTAAGGTCTTATATTTGGGGTACTTTGTATGTACATTCCTGATATATATATATATATATATATATATATATATATATATATATATATATATATATATATATATATATATATATATATATATATATATATATATATATATATATATATATATATATATATATAGTTTATATATAGTGGATATTCGTATGATTTGAGTACGGGAAACCTAAAAGCTTCCGCTAGAATGCTTTGAGTTAGGATTCATGTAGTTTTGATATTAACATGTAACTCCGCCGACTGTTTGTGGGATATGGCATGAGGCCCCGACCGAACCTTCTATTATATGTCATGTGACAGATGAATGTATTACACAGATGATAATAAATTGACTGATTTAGTTGTGTGCTGAAAATCGAGCAAGAGCCCACAACAGTTGAAACAAATTATAGACACTGCTTAATTAATTCTTATCATAGGTCATCATCATATTGCTCGGAGAGAAACTCCCCAATAGTGAACTAAGTTAGTTTGTTTTAAACTCACCTCTAATTTAACAGTATATTGCAGTATATTTAAATGTTACAAAACGAACTCACTGAGAGTTTTACATCTAAAATGCAAAATAAAACTTCATAAAAAAACCTAGGCCCTCAAAAATTGTTAGAAGTCATTGGATCAATAGAAAGTTGCTGATTTTGCCAAACAACTCATTGAAATCACATGATCCATGAATTATTCGAAAAAGTGAATCCTTTGAAAAAATTGCAAAAAAAACACAGATTGCACTCTTGTTGCAAGTCAACATATGCTTTCTGAAAACAAAATAGTTTTTTTAGAACAATCAACCTAGACAGCTTTAAGAACTTTAGCCTTAATAACTTCATCCTTGATACAGTTGAAAACAGGATTTAAATGCAGGATTTAAATACAGTTACCAAACAGCTAAAAATAGGATTTAAACATATGATTTAAAGAGATTTAAACACGGGATTTAATCATCAACAATCGAAAATGAAAAACTTAAAACAAGATTTAAGACGGGATTTAAAGAGAATCGGAACAGCTATAAAAATAGGATTAAAAACTGGATTTAAAAGTCAATTTGCATCAGGACAGCAAAAAAACAGAGAACATCTATGAAAACATGAATTGAGCTCTATAAAAATAAAACACATGAAAATCAATCATATTTCACATCAATAATTGTGTAAACATGCAAAGCAATATATAATGCAATTTAATCTTTCTTACCAATTTCTTAAGATCTAATCATATATGGTGTAAACATATAAAGATATTTTAAAAGTTTTTTCATCAGGAGTTTATTAAATGTTCAGCAATGTTCAACAATTTTTAAGTTGTTTTCATTGTCAAAGTTCAGCAGTTTGTAAACAAATAAGATATCTTTGAATGTCAGCATACATCTTTATTTTCATATTGGCTCAATAGTTGGTTGTTAACCAAGAAATTGCTAACCATACGACAAATATCCTCAAATACTCATGTATGGTGTAAACACCTTTCCTTGAACAAAATGCAGTACAAGAATGAAGAAACTCAACCCATAGTCACGATTAATTGCTAAAATGCTCAAATTTATTGCTATAAATAAAAAAAGCAGAAATTTGTTGATGGGTGAGATGAAGAATCCTGAGAAAGCACAGATTAACTGTTGAGAAAGAACAAATTAATTGTTCTTGAGAAAGCACAAATTTCTTGAGAAAGTAAAATTTTGCGTATCTTATATGTTTTGTGTACCTCTATCAGAAAATGAAATCACAGTCAGTCTCTGTATAGTGCAGAACATAAAATGAAATCACAGCCGGCGTGTATATAGTGCAGAACTTTTAAAAAATGAAATCACAACTGCCTTTTTCAACGATTTCACTGAGGTTAATCAAAATATTTGCAATATAAAACCTCAACAGTCGATGAACAATGACAAAATGAAATCACAGTCGGCCTCTATGTAGTGTTTGCAAATGAAAAACAAAAAATGAGAGTACTTGCAATTGAAAAATGATAAACATTGTCTAATCTTTTTAAATCAATGATAGTTTTGTAGTGAAGTATTATCATTGTATGGAGTTCGGACTCAAATAAACTAAAATTTGAGCCCAGCTATGTAGATGAAAAAACAATTGGTAAAATATTTATGTTGATTTTAAAGTTTAAACCTTGTCATGAAAGCACAACTGTGAATTTGACATGTTCATAAATACCTATTTCAGCGGGGAACCGTCTATTTCAGCGGGCAATTGCTTATTAACTCCTCCATTTTAGCGATTAACACCTGAAATCACCAGCATATGAGTAATGGCAAATGAAAACATTTGCTATATAGTGCAAAATTTTAATCGCAATTGTCTATATTGTTGGGTATTGCATCCACAATAACCCAGATTTGTATGAAGTCACCCTTGAACAAAGATGAATTAAGTTTGTATTTGATGTCATTTCTAGTTGAGTGTTTGCAGGATATATTTGTCAAGTGTAGACCAATGTCAGTCTATAATGAGTCACCAAACACATGACCATACAATGTAATCCCTCATTGTGTGATCTATGATGTTGACTCATGTGTAGCCTCTCTATTGGGACACACTTCTTTTTCAAGCACTAAAGCCATCGGAGAAAGGATGGTTGTTGTATTTCTTGAAGAAAATAAGTTTACAGTTTTACAAAAAAATTTCTAAGTCTTTTTTCTCAAGTAGGAACCTTTTTACTCGAGAAGAACTTTAGTTTATACTCGAGTAAGATCTGTCATGTATTCGATTTGCAGAAGCAGTTCTCGAGAAAGCTTAGTGCTGTTCTCGAGAAAGTCATGTGTTCTCAAGTACTCCATGACTTTCCTTCTTGAGTTACTTCATTTCCAGTCAGAATATTTTTCTAAGTCTTTTTTTCGAGAAGCCACATGTTATTTCTCGAGAAGGTCAGTATTACTTCTCGAGAACTAGAAGTCATTTCTCGAGTAATAGATTCTCTTCTCGAGTAACAGAATAATTTTCTCGAGAACAGAAGTTCATTTTTCTCGAGTACTTCTTTTCTTTCTCAAGATGCCTAAATTCCACCTTTATATTTTTACCAAGTTTTTTTCTCGAGAAGCAAAATATTTTTCTCGAGAAGGCCATGTATAGTTCTTGAGAACCATGAAACTTTTCTCGAGGCCTAGAATATTTTTCTCGAGGCTCGGACATCTTTTCTCGAGATGCTTCATTTTTCTCGAGTACCAGGATACTTATTCTCGAGAACAAAAATATATTCTTCTCGAGTACTTTCTTTCATTCTCAAGATTGTTGAATTCCACCTCCACATTTTTCCCAAGTATTTTTCTCGAGATCCTCATCATTCTTCTCGAGAATCAGAAAACTTCTTCTCGAGTAAAACTCTTCTTCTCGAGAAATGCTAAGCTGTTTTCTGAAATTTTTTTAAGTTTCGACAGACATATTTTCAAATGTGATTAGCATGTGATTGGTCCACATATCATGCATTTATTATGATTATGACCGTTAGATAAGTCATATAAAAGGTCTTATCATAATCGACCAACCCTAAGAAGAAAAACCTAAGTATTCTGAATCAGAAATTCTCTTTCCAAAATCGGAAGCCGCTGTTATTCATCGTCTTCATCACCGATCTGCTTTCAATCCAGAGATTTAGAAGAAGAGATTCAACAGATCAAGATCTTCTACATCGACAGATTCTTTCCTTGATCGTGTTGAGTCCAAAGCTTTCAGATCCAGAGATTTAGTCGTGTATTCTTCAATCTATTTCTGACAGTGCTTCAAAGTTTTAAGGAAGAAGAATGGCTGAAGATTCAGATCTGGAATTATACTGGTTGTATATTTTCTCTGTAAATTATTTTGTTCTTGTATGAGATTCTTCTCCGAGTTGTAGGAGCTTTGTTCTCCGAGATTTTGTTGGAAGTTTCTCTCCCGAGTGTAGATCCTGTTTTAGGGATCTAGTTGTGGGAACTTTGTTTTGAGTGGTAGGATTGTTTTCAATCCTAGAATAGTGGAGTAGCCGAGTCTAGTGCTTTGCTAGATTGGTGAGATGGAAAGTGGATGTACCCAAGATTGGGGAACCACTATAATTCTTGGTGTCGTCTGTGTATGCTTGCCTATTTTTTTGTGCATCGCTCGTTCAATTTTTATTCCACAAAAAGACACAGAACTCACATATTCACCCCCTCTAGGTGATTTAGGTAGGCAACTTAAACATTTTTCATATATATCATGGTGCTAACACATTTAATCACAACTACCTATATCATGGTGTTAACACATGCAATTTAAAAAATGCAATTATAGTGCTTGCAATTGAAAAAAATGATAAACATTGCCGCATCTTTTTTAATAAATGAGTAATAAATATTAGTCCTGCAGCTACCAAACAACCACCAAACGCTGAGTAAATTAAATGAATTAGAGATGGGACAAAAATGCAAAAATCATAAAACTGCATTTTTAGAGGTGATTGAAGTAAGCTACAAAAACCTGCGATACAATTGAAACCTGACAACTGAGATACAGGTATAAGAAAAATGAATTAGAGATAGGAAGTTGGATAATGATTAGAAGATAAAAAACATACTCATTGAAACTACCGATCAGTTCTTAAAGCATACTAAACTAAAATTTAGGCTCAGCTATGCAGATGAAAAAACAATGGCAAATGAGCAATGGATTATTGCGGTGAGGAGCTCTATTGAGGGTGTCGAGGAGTATAAGCTATTATGGTGAGGCGCTGCATAGGAGATGCTCTGTTGATGGAGGAGAAGCACTGTGAAGAAGGAGCGTCGTGCCCGTGGAGGAGATTTGAGGCAGGAGAAGGAGATTTGAGGTAGGGTTATACCTTTGTGTCGCCCCCACGTCGTGGATTATTTCTTCTAGGTGGCAGTCGAGGAAGGATGCGACGGGATGATGGTGACATGTGGAGTGGAGAAAGAAGGATGACACGTAGAGGCGGGAAGGCGGTGGCGGGAGTTGCTTTTGGCGGGATTTGAGGTGGAAAGTCGCGATAACCGACTGGCGTGACTGACGAAATATTTCCTTTATTAAGCACCCTAAACTCATCTTTAGCCGATAGAAAGACCAAAAGACCTCTAAGTTAAAGCCCAAGGGTTGTTTTAATGAGGGTATTTCAGGATATAAATGTTATACCATGAACCGTTTAAGAATTTCCTTATAATATATATATATATATCCGTGTGCAAAAAAACTCGGGCCTTGAAAGCCCGCACGAGACCGACCCGAAAAAAGCCAGGCTAGGCCCGGCCTGGGAAAAGCCTGGCTCGGGCCAAGGCAGGGCTTGGGGGCCTTATCGGGCCCCCATATTAGATGGTTGCCCCGCCCAGGCCAGGCGGGGCAAAGCCCAACCGCTCCTAGCCTGGGCTCCACATCAGGCTAAGCGGGAAATCTCACCAATAGGCGGGATTAAAATCTCGCCTAATCATAGGCAAGATTTTAATCCCGCCTACTCATAGGAGGGATTAAAATCTCGCCTAATCATAGACGGGATTTTAATCCCGCCTATTTAGACAGGATTAAAATCTCTCCTGCCTATTTAGGCGATATTAAAATCCCCCACGTTTGGTATTCAGGTCGGCTCGGGCCCAGGACGACCCGGCTTGAAATGCCTTATCGGGTCTCCTCTTTGAGAGGGGGCCCGAGCCCGGCCCGGCTCAAGCTGAGCTCGGGTCGAGCCCGGTTTGCAAAAAACCTGGGCCCGACCCAAGCCCTGTCCGGTCGGGCTTTTTGGACACGACTGTGTGTGTGTGTATATATAAGCGGGTTGCGTCCGCTTTCGAGTGGGCTACGCCCACCTATAAATAACATATACATATGAGTACTTAAAATGATCGTAAAAAAATATTAAACAATATTTTAATTTTAATTTTTTTAAAAATGTATATTTTTAAGTACAAATTTAACTTTTCTCTCTCCCTCTCTCCCTCCATATCCCTCCAACTCTCTCTCCCTCTCTTCCACCCTCTCCCTCTCTCCCTCTCCCTTCCACCCTCTCTCTCTCTCATTCTCTCTTAATTAAATAATTCCATTTCTCTCTCCCTCTCACCTTTTCACCCTCACCGCCTCTTATCCTCCCTCTTTCTTTCTTTCTCCTTTTAAATGTTAAACGTCACCACACTGTCTCTCACCTCACCGCCTCTCACCCTTCCCCTCTCTGTATTTCTCTCATTAAATGCCACCACCTCTCTCTTTCTTTCTACTTTAAGCGGGACCCACCACCCTCTATCTATTCCGCCATCTATCTCCCTCTCTCTCTCTCCTCTCTTTCTCTTGCCACCATCGACTCTCCCTCTCTCTCCCTCCCGCTCTCCCTCTCTCTCATACAGCTTTAAGAGGGCTACAAATATTCTCTTTTTCTCTCTCTTTCCCTCTCGTCTCAATCTTTTTTTTCTCTCTCCATCTAAAGGATGAGATTAAATCTGTTTTTTGATCAAATAATTGAGGGAGAAAAATTGACGTGCTTGTACATATATATATAATTAATAATAATATCTAAAATAAAAAAAATCAGTTTAAAAAAACAATTTCTATTTTGCAGGCAAACAAATTAGTACTTATAAGTTTAGAAGAAAGTAGTCTTGTTCATAAAAACATGGCTCGACCCGGCCTGGCCTGGTAAACTCATGGCTAGGCCTTGAACAGGCTCTGGGGACCTAACAGGACCCCCATATACGATAATTGCCCAGCCTGATGCCTGGGTGGGGCTGGGAAAATCCCGTTTTTTCAGTCCGGGACGAGACTGAGCCCTTGCAAAGCCTGCCCCCTATCCAACGGCTCGTAGAGCCGTTGTTGCAAGGTAGAGTAGGCCCTGAGCCCAATTTTTTTAAAACAAAAAAACTAATAAATATCCCCTCCCTAACCGACCCCCTCTCTCTCATATTCTCACTCTCCCACACACACACTCTCTCTTATACACCGTCTTTCTCCCACACACTCTCTCTCTCTCTCTCAAGTGTGAGCGCCAATGTTAAATATGGCATCATCGTCCTCGATGACATCGTCTTCATCTGTTGTGGATGAAGTGGTGGAGCACATACGTATGAATTCAGTGTGAGCGCATTTCGAAAAAGTACGAGTCGGCCCTTGAGCCCATGGAGAAATGCAAAATATGTTCGAAGTTGCCCCCTCAGCGACAACTCGTCATTAACAATACACATCAAGTTTTGCATTTCAAAACAAGCTTTTGAGTCCAATCATGCACAAATATCGGGAGCTGGTCAAATTTGGGACAGGGATCCTCTCCAGTTCGAGCGAACTGGATAGTATCCAGTTCGCGGTCACGATTTCATCTTGCAAATCCGACGGCGAGCACTTGCTGAGTTGGCGAGTGCAGTTGCTGAGTTGGCGAGCTGACTTTTGCGAGATAAAATCGGGACCGTTGGATCATGAACTGGATACTATCCAGTTCATGAGAACTGGAGAGGATCCCGTTCCCAAATTTGGACGTATAATCAACTGTGTCAACCAGAGCTATAGTTGGAGAATATCATCAGACGTGGATTGTCTTTCAGTCACAACACCAACGAGGATGATATCACATACATACACCCAACATTTCAACCAAAATTTCACAAGGTTAGTAGATCCTCGCTTAGGCGTGGCACATAGAAATATTACATAAAAGGAAAAAATCTTTAATAAATCATTTTGAAAATTTTAAAGATCGTGTAAATTTGACGAGCGATGCTTGGATTAGTAACATAGAATTATGATTATCATATATTTGTATCATTTATCATTGAATTCATCCCATTTCAAAACATCTAAATAAATCTATAATATGTTTTGAAAGTTTTGAAGTTTCACGCACAAGTCAAGCCATCTATCAAATAATTATAAAATGATGGTGATAATTTAAGATTAAAGATAAATTATGAGTATTTTTTCAATAATGTCAGTAATATTATTGTTGCAATTAAGTGGCTAAAATGTGATATGAAATCAATGTTCAATAGAGTTTTTTTTATACTTAGTGCATTTATCAAGTTTTTTATTTAATTGTAAAATAGTTTATTTTATAAGGGATATGAAATTGGAGGTCCATTTTTTTAATGGAAGTTAATTCTAAAATTTTTAGGATGTTTTTTCTATTTGACTCCTCCCTTTATTAGAAAACCTCCAATTTTCTAAACCCTATCATGTATTCCGCTCGATCATCTTCCTTCGTATCCCCTATTCCTGATTTCCACCCCTCCTACTCATATGAAAACCCCTCTCTTGTATTTCGCCGCCTCCTCCTCATGCGAAAACCCCTCTCTTGTATTCTGCCGCCTCCTCCTCCTTTCTAATCTCTATTCCTGGATCCCGCCCCCTCCTCCTCCTTTGTAAACCAGAGACGATTTGACGAAGGTGACTGACGAGGGCGATTGGCTTCAGGTAAGGGTCCGCCCCCTCCTCCTCATTCATGGCTTGTTCTTTATCAATTCTTTTGCACGGTGAGCATCACGACCTTCTCTCCTCTAACCCTTTGTAATATTCAGTTTTACCATCTATATTTTTCATATATAAAATCAATGAAATCTGATTTTGGCGAAGCTTCTAATTTTTCATATATAAAATCAATGAACTGACCTAATGAATGAAATCTAACTTACTACACTCCAGGTGTTTGCGTAATTGCCCAGCTTGAGTTTTAAAATTTTACATCAAAATTTGTTTAAATTATAGGACACTTGCCGAAGATAGAGCACCAAATAAATATTTAGCAATCAAGAGCACTTGTAAATCCACAAACAAAGTCTCAATGCACCTTAAAATTTCTTATAACCTGCATTATTTTGTGTTTTTTCAGATTGAGATACATAATATCATGGAGGATGAGACAGAAATCATAAATTCTACCGAGTTAAGGTATATTGATATTTTTTTAAAAAAAATGTTGTAGTTTAGTTGGTGCCTAAGTAGAATTTGCTTGTGTTATTATTTTATAGGTAAATTTTGGAAACTTGCAGTGAATGTAAGGAAGACCACCTCTAAATGATGTGGTTGTCCATTCCTGCAAAAGGAAACCTTCAGTGATGGGTGGAAACTTGCAGTGAATTGTGGAACACACAATCATGAGATGGTACACTTAGAGGCACATGCATATGCCGTAAGATTAGATAACGAAGAATAAAAAATTGTCCAAGATATGTATGCTTCTAACGTCAAACCAGGGAAAATATTGTCAACCCTTAAAAAGAGAAATGTTGGAAACAAAACGATCATGCGAACTATATAGAACGAGAGGTTCAAATTTCACAAGAAGGAAATACAAGGTGGTACACTCATACAATTTTTATATAAATGTATTACTGAAAGTGGATATGTTAGTTTCAGTAGGGTGAATGAGGAAAAATAAATATTGGAGAGGTTGTTTTTTGCACATCCGACCGCGATCAAATTATGCAAAATGTTTTCCAATGTCTTCTTGCTTGATTGCACATATAAAACCAATAGATATAAAATGTCGTTGATATCTATTGTTGTTAAGACAGCAACTCAGCAGTCTTTTTTCTCAGCCTTTGTGTTCTTGTTAAATGAAACTGAGGACAGTTATAAGTGGGCACTTGAACATTTCAAAACCATCTTACATCAAAACTCACTACCACTTGTGCTTGTAACAGATAGAGAATTGGCTTTGTTGAATGTCATAAAGGTTGTGTTTTCTACTTCTGAACATATTTTATGTCAAGTGCACATTCATTGAAATGTTTTGGCGAATTGTAAGAAGTATTTCAAAGAAGGTAAAAAGTAAAAAATTTCTAGGAGTATGGTAATGGTTGGTAGATGCTAGACTGAGAACGAATTCTACATGCGCTACAATATTATTATATCATCGTATTCAAGAAATTACCCGAAAGTAGTGACATATGTTAGTGGTATATGGGAGGAACCTTATAATGAGTTTTTGTGTCAGCATAGATTGATAAATACTTACATTTGGGCAACTCAACAACAAATCGCGTAGAGGATGACATAATCACTTGAAAATTTTTTTTGAAGTTTCTCTTGGCAGCTTGAACACGATTTGGAGAGCTTTTGATCAGATGATTACACTTCAACATACAGAAATTAGAAGAGCATTTGGTCATAGTTCAATACAATTGAGCACTGAGTAAAAGAGTATATTATATTCAGGTCTTGTTGGGCGTGTCTCAATAAATGCATTGTCTTTAATTAGGGAAGTGGAAAAAATATTCGAGCAAAGAGTATCCGCGTGAAGAAGATTGCATACACACAACCCGAAACACATTGGGATTACCTTGTGCTCATGAGGTAGGTATATATGTCACACAACACAAGACATCCGTTATGGTTATTTCATAACCATTGGAGGCAATTGAGTATAGAAGACATGGAAGGCGAGACAATTGCAAATAGCGAGAAATATGACATAGACATTGAGATTGAGGGTATCATAAGAAGGTATTAAAACACCTCTCAACATCAACAGTTGGAGATGAAGAAAAAATTACGCGAAATAATGGATCTGGGTTCAAGCCTCACTTTGGAGCCATATATGCCGAGCAAACCTAAGGGAAGACCTAAAGGGAGTACAAAGAAGTTTAAAGAATATTTAAAAAGCACAAAATGTGAGCCTTCACACTTTGAGCATGTTTTGTTGGATGCTCCGGATATGTTGAAAAACTTGAAGAAGTCATCAAGGGGTCAAACAACCCAAACAAACAAATTCTTTGACCGGGTGCGCCGTCAACTACCACCGCAAATAACAACCAATATGGTAGATGTTTTCAATGTGCCCTCCGATCGACATTGTGGATATCATGTTATTGTCGATGCTTTGAACTTCTTGGAAGGATGGATTAAAGTAAGAAGAGATCTTGAAAGAAATAGTGTCTAACCACCTAGAGGGGGGTGAATAGGTGTACTTTTTTTAAAATTTAAGGCAGAAACAATGTACAATTAAACCTGTATTTGCAATTTTCTACAACAATTCAGCACAGCTAGCTCAGCAATCACAGAAATAAACAAACACAGAGTGCACACAGATTTTTATAGTGGTTCCTCAAGGTCTGGGTACATCCACTTTCCCCCTTCGCCTATCTAGTAGTGTACTAGATTCGGCCTAACTTCAGCACTTCTCCTCAGATCCTCAGATCTTACAGCTCAGAACCCCAAACAGGTTCCTACAACTCAGAGTGTCCCCACTCCTACAACTCAGGCACAAAGCCCTACCACTCAGTCTTCAACAAGACCTACACTCAGGCTAAATAACCCTACCTCAGCCCTCAACAAGGCCTACATTCAGAGAATTAATTCTCCTACACTCAGGCTGAAAAGCCCTACCTTAGCATTTATAGATTTAGGCTTACAACTCAGATCCCTTAGGATCCTACAGAAGGAAAATAATATGATTTTAGATCACCACTCTGTTTGAGAGAATGAAGAGAGCAACCTTCTTGATCAGTTCTTGATAGCACTGATTCCTGAGATCAACTTTGTCTTTGCTTTCTTCAAGCCTTCTTGAGTCTGAACTCAGTAAAGATGATCTTCTTGAAGTAGACCGGCTGACAACTTCCTTCTTAGGATGGAGAAATAAATCTGGATCCTACTTTGCAGTCTGGTTCAGAATCTGCTCCTTAAGAGATTTGATTAACAAGTCTCTTTCTTGACTTCAATTACTGGAGTTCTCTCTCTTTAAGTAAATCTGAAGTTTCTTCAAAATACTGATTTACAGTTTTCTCTGGATTTGTCTTGATCTTCTTAAATTTTAATCTTCTGATTGATGATTCAATAACTGTGATCAATTTCTCTTCTGTTGAAGGAGAAAGGTCTTTATATAGTCTTCCTCCAAGGTAACCGGCTGATCCGGTTTATAACGAACTTCTGACAGCTCTGACTGTTGCAGTTGATCGGTTGAAATGACAGCTGTCAAGTCATCCAGTCACTTCTTGAAAATACTGTCTCTGTCTGAAAGTGTCGAGACTGATCTTCATTATGTGTCGACACAAATAGACCAAGTGTCGACACAAGTGAACTAAGTGTCGACACTAGCCTTGATGGTGTCAACACAACTCCTTGTGTTGTTGTAACAGCTTCTCAACACTGCTTCTTCAGAATGTGTCGACACTGATTCTGTGTGTCGACACAAGCCTTCTGTTGAATGTGTCGACACTGGTTGAGTGTGTCGACACAAGTACTTCTTCTTTAACACTTAGCTGAATTCTGTTGTGTTTCGACACATCTCCTTTGTGTCGACACATCTTCTTTTGTTATTGATACTTGCTGAGTGTCGACACATCTCCTTTGTGTCGATACATGCCTTCATGTCTTGAAACTTGCTGAGTGTCGACACATCTCATTTGTGTCGACACAAGTACTTTAACTTTGTTGAAGCTTGCTGAGTGTCGACACAGCCTCCTGGTGTCGACACGTTTGATGTCGACAAAGCTTCTTTGGGTGTCGACACTGCCTCTAAGTGTCGACACAAGTTATGTGGACAATTCTTCACAGTGTGTCGACACTGCCTGTATGTGTCAACACTTTTCTTCTGGTGTCGACTCTGCCTTTCCTGGTGTCGACACAATTACTCCAAGTGTCGACACAGCTTCTCTAGGTATCGACACAAGCATTCATAAGTGTCGACACTTCACCTCTAGGTGTCGATACATGGACTTAGAAACTTTTCTGCATTTCCTGCAATTACATAACCTGCACATATAAACTCAAAGCACATCAAATACACCTTGATGTATATCATTGAGTAGGGTGAGGCTTTTTCAAATCTGGTACATATATTCCAATGTACCCAACAATCTCCCCCTATTTGGAGAAGTCATAACCATTAGTCAATGATATACACCATACATAACAAATACTCAATATGATGTATAACAGTATTATATGACAGGGTAAATACTAAACAAAACATGTATAAACAATCATCACAGAATAAAAAATGTAACAGATTGAATATCAAACATTGTTTTGTTATAATTTCCAATAGTTTCATTAATCAAAAATTTACATAGATTTTAATGCAAAAGATTACAGAGTAGTAAACTTAAGAAAATTCTATTCTATGGCTACTCTGGCTCCTTGATGACAATGCTCTTTCCAGATTGAATCTTGGCTTGAACTGGAGCATCATTATCATCAGCAGGCTTCTTTCCCTTAAGATCTTTCTTCTTCTGTTCTTCAGCCCTTATCTTCTGTCTCTCAAAATAATTATAAGACTTAGGGAAATACTTGCTAAGCTCCTGTACATTAGGAGGTAGCTTCCCTAGTTTAGCCTTTCTTCTGTACTGTACAATGGCCTCTTGTCTAGCTTCATGTTTTCTCCATTCTTGGTCAGAGTACCATTTACCCCTCTCTAGGAAATTATCCTTTGCAGCCTTCCAAGCAGTCAATATGATATTACTAGAAGTTGGGCTCCACTGTTCAAAATCAGGCCTTAACTCTGCCTGTTCTCTGAACCTCTTCTTAGATAATTGAGCTTCTTGCTCTTTTAATACTGCCTCTGGCACAGGCTGTACTACTTTCTCAATGATCACATTTTGAGCACCTTCTGGAGGACTATACATAGATTGTATCTCTTGATGTATCATGTCAAAATCTGTTGGAGGGTAGATCACCTGAGCTACTTCAGTTTGTTCTCCTCCAAAATATGCAGGATTTATCCCAGATTCTGCTACATTATCATCATCACACAAGGGTGGATATCCAAGGGTAGCTCTGATGCTGTTTGAAATCCATTTAGCATGGTCTGAGCCTGCTTTGACTAATACCCTCTCCCCCTTTATGACTTCTCTTTCTATATGATCCCTAAGATCATCCTTCTGAAATCTGATCTGAGCATTCAGATAGTTAACACCATCTTTATAAAAAGGTTTTAACCTTTGAAGCTTTTCAGTAATAGCCTTATGAGAATCTTCAATGAAAGTTTTAACAGCAGTTAGGCTCTCTTGTAAGTGCTTGTCAAACTCAGCCTTGGCAGTAGTCCTTGCTGCAGTCTGAGCAGTTGCAATATTCTGCATTTCAGTTACGATCATATTATGTGATGTAGTTAGATTTTCATTCATTCTAATCTGATTCTCAAGAACATATTCTTGTTTTACTATCATATCATCAACCTGTTTCTTTATCTGCTCTTGATGAGTAGCCAGATATACCACTGCATTGCCTCCTTTATGAAAACAGATAGTCATTTCCTTCTTATTTTGATTCACTTCAAATCTTATAAATTTTATGTCTTGAGCCAGATCAAATTGAAGTGATTTATGTCCTTCATCCATATATTTTTTTAAAGCCGTCCTTTGCTCATACATCTTGATCTGCAAAGCCACCAACAATGAACTATAATCAGCAGTTGGGGCAGGCTGTGGAACAATGGTTTGCAGTGCTTTCTTGTAGGTCTGGCTTCTCCTTTTGAAAACTTGTAGCTTTCTTTTCTTGGCTCTAGCAACCTCTTTATCTTTAGAGTCAGAAGTACTAGCAATGTCTACTCTATCCTGTGGAGTAGAGGACAATTCCTTCTCTGCTCTTGGTAGCTCCTCAGCATTCCTTTGCTCCTCAGTCTCTTTTCTAGCAGTCTCTTCATGAAACTCTATATGCTCCCCCTCAAGGTTAGCTGACTCCCCCTCAACAGCTGCTTTCTCTCCCATAACATCAGTCTGTAATAAATCAGGGAACAGCTCTTCTAGAGTAAATTCCTGTTGAGTATGAACTGGAGAATCTCTTTTCTCAAGAGCATTATCTGCAACTGATGTGTCTTCCATGACAACATCTTGTGGTTGACTATGTATCTGAGTTTGCTGATCAACACCAAGTAATGATTCAGTCAATACTTCATCCTCAATATTGAAAATAGATTGATTAACTTCATTGATTACCTCAAGAATTGTTTGGGTTGCCCTTTCACTATCTAAGTGAGTTGGCTCATCCACATGTTGAGGCTCCCCCTGGAGTGGATCCAGGTGAATGGGGCTAGCAGATGGTAGCTCCCCCTGCCTCTGGGCATCTTCATTTCTTGCTGGTGGCTGTCCAGCATTTCCAGCCTCTCCATCATCAGAACTAAAAACTACTTGCTCCTCTGAGCTACTGGACGATTCAGGAGCCACTATGGCTTTCTTCTTCTTCTTTTGAGGTGTTTCCTTCTCTGGTGTAGGCATTTCTTTAGTTAACACTCTATCTCATTTAGAGATTATTCTAATGTCCATTTTTCTCATGTGGTTTATCTTAGAACCAGCAGCTTGGTTCATGACTTATGGAATACTTCTAGGCAAGAACAAACTCATAATCCTACCCAGATTAGGCTTCTTCAGGCTTTCCTTTATCATGTCAAATATTACTGCTGACCAATCAGTTTTGAGTTTGAAAATGATCCTTGTCATTAAACTGAACATGTGAGCTGATATTCTATCATGCCCACCTGGCTTGCTCAGAATCACCTTCCCAACTACTTCAGATAAAAACTTTTCTTGTATGTTCATCCCTTTCCTGTTAAAAACTGATTCAATCTTCATGCTTGAATCTAATCCACACCATTGTAGTGCCTCCCCTATCTTTGATGCAGGTACATCTTCCTCTTCTTTAGTTCTAGGTAGATGTAGAATCTTTCTTAGACTTTTCTCGATGATTTTTTACTTTTGCCCCATGGACTGTGGACTTAATCTTGAGTCCAGTTTCATCAAGTGTAGCTGCACTAAAGAATTCGAGGACCTCCTTCTTCCAAATCTTGATTGGCTCTGAAACTAGATACTCTAACCCAGTCTCTGCAACTAGTGCTACAACACCTTGAATTTCTGGTTCCGCGTCGTAAAAGGCATGTCGCACGAGCTCATAACCTTCATTGATGTTCTCTTTTAGCTTGGGCGTCATTAGGGTTTGGAGAAATTTTGAATTTAGAGAAGAGAGATGTCGACACACAAGTTTGGTCTCGAAACTATGGTGAGCGTGTCGACAAGCAATGGTGAAGACCTATTTATACCTTTCTAAAATCGAAGGTGAAAAGACGCGTCAAAATACTTGAAATGTGTCGACACTATTGAAAAGTGTCGACACTGCCTCTAATGTCTCGACAACTATGTGTCGACACAAATATAGTCGACAGAATATATGTGTCGACACTTAAACAGCTGCGCTCGACGATTAGTCTATACTTCACTCGAAGAATTCTGTGTTAGTCCTAAGTGTCGACACCACCCTGGATGTGTCGACACCTACTCTGGATGTGTCGACGCTAATTCTCTGAAGTGTCGACACAGACTGTCTAGATGTGTCGACACCATTTCTCTGAAATGTAGACGCCAACTCTATGTGTCGACACAGACAACTCTGTGTGTCGACACTATTTTACTTAGCCAATTTTATGAACCTATTCTAAGTTCAACATTCCTAATTCAATTTTAAAATTATTGAATTTGGTTTCATCTAGGGGCTTAGTAAACATATCAGCAACCTGATTATCTGTGTTAACATATTCTAGGGAAATGTCCTCTTTTTCTACATGTTCTCTAAGAAAATGTTATTTAATTTCTATGTATTTAGTCCTACTATGTGAGATAGGATTATTTATAATAGAAATGACACTTGTAGAATCACAAAATAAAGTTGTTCTACTTACTTGAATACCATAGTCTTCTAGCGGGTGCTGAATCCACAAAAGTTGTGCACAACAACTTCCTGCTGCCACATATTCTGACTCAGCTGTGGAGATTACCACACTGGTCTGCTTCTTACTGCTCCATGACACCAGCCTTCCACCTAGAAATTGACAGGTTCCTGTAGTACTCTTCCTATCTTCCTTATATCCTGCAAAATCGTCATCTGAATAACCTGTCAGTACAAAATCTCCATTCCTAGGGTATCAAAGGCCTAGATAAGGTGTGGCCTTAAGATATCTCAAAATCCTTTTGACTGCAGTTAGAGGAGATTCTTTAGGGCATGTTTGGTACCTAGCACAGACACATGTAGTATACATGATATCTGGTCTACTAGCAGTCAAATACAGTAGTGAGCCAACTATCCCTCTATACAAAGATTCATCTACAGGTTTTCCTGCATCATCTTTGCTTAGAGACATGCTTGACCTCATAGGAGTTTTCATGGTAGTGGATGATTCCATCCATACTTCTTTGTCAACTCTAGGGTGAACTTAGACTGGCATATGGACAGGCCATCTTCAGTCTGTCTTACTTGGAGACCATGAAGAACTTAAGTTCCCCCATACTGCTCATTTCAAATTTTTCTTGCATAAGTTTTGCAAACTTTCTACAAAGACTACTTTCTGTAGACCCAAATATTATGTCATCTACATATATTTGGACTAAGATAATCTTGCCTTTAGATTTCCTAAGGAATAGAGTCTTGTCTATTTTCCCCCTTGAGAATTTATTCTCAATGAGGAAACTAGACAGAGTTTCATACCAAGCCCTTGGGGCTTGTTTTAACCCATACAAAGCCTTCCTAAGTCTATATACATAATCAGGTTTAAGAGAATCAACAAAACCTGAGGGCTGCTCTACATAGACTTCTTCCTTTAGATCTCCATTTAGAAAAGCTGACTTAACATCCGTTTGATATACCTTGAACCCTTGATATGTTACATAGGCAAGGAACATCCTTATTGCTTCTAGTCTTGCTACTGGAGCAAAGGTTTGATCAAAATCAATACCTTCTTCCTGCCTATATCCCTTTGCAACAAGTCTAGCTTTATTCTTTATGATGATTTCATTCTCATCCAATTTGTTCCTGAAGATCCACTTAGTTCCAATAATGTTGTGGTCCTTGGGTTTAGGAACTAGCTCCCATACCTTGCTTCTTTTGAACTGATTCAGCTCCTCTTGCATGACATCAATCCAATGAGAGTCTAGAACTGCTTCTTCAAACTTCATTGGTTCTACTTGGGATAGGAAGCTGTAGTAAAGAACTGTACTCAGATTCCTGCTTCTTATTTGAACTCCTTGTCTGGGATCACCAATTATTTGATTGGCTGGATGATCCTTTAAGTGTCTATTTGCTGGAGGTAATCTGTCTTCAGGTTGTACACCTCCAGCCTCTTCATTCAGCTGCACCTCTTGGTCTTCTTCTGCATCTAGAGAGTCTTGTACTCCCCTTGGATAGCAGCCACCATCTTCCACATGCTGAGTTGTAGTAGAACCTTCTGTAATGGTAAGCTTGTCCAGCCTATCAGTTATACCTGTAGAGCTGCAAACACTACTTGGCAATTCACAGTTAATGAGTCTTATTTCATCAAAGACTACATGTACAGACTCTTCTACAACTTGAGTAATCAAGTTGTAGACTCTATAAGCCTTACTATTGTTGTTGTACCCAACAAATATCCTCTCTTGTGATTTAGCAGCAAACTTGGTTAGATAAGACTTTCCATTGTTAAGTATATAGCACTTGCAACCAAAGATCCTAGAAATAGGATAAATTTGGTTTTCTGCCATTCACAATCTCATAGGGGGTCTTCTTGTGGCTCTTGGTGATAGTAGCCATATTGATCACATGACAAGCAGTATTTACTGCCTCAGCCCAGAAATATTCTGTGAGAGAAGTGTCACTCAATAGGGTTCTACCAGCCTCTATCAATGTTCTATTCTTTCTTTCAGCAATACCATTTTGCTGAGGTGTTCTTGGTGAGGAAAATTCCTGAAAAATCACAAATTCTTCACACAGTTTTGTCATACTTTCAGACTGAAATTCAGTGTCATGGTCACTTCTGATTTTGACCACTGTACTATCTAACTCATTCTGAATTTGTTTAATAAAACTATATAAGATACTTGAGGTTTCAGATTTTTGTCTTACAAAGAACACCCAGGAATATCTTGAATAGTCATCTACCACCACAAATGTGTAGACCTTCCTACCTAGACTATGAACTGACATAGGACCAAAAAGATCCATATGAAAGAGGTATAAATACCTCACAGAATCCTTGTTTTCAAGGCTATGAAAGGTGGATTTGGTCTGCTTGCCTTTTTGACAAGCTGAGCATATCTCATCCTTTATACACTTAACTTGAGGATCATTTCTCACTAACTCTTTGCTAAAGAGTTGACTAATTGTTTTATAGTTAAGATGAGCCAGCCTCTTGTGTCATTTAATACAATGTGAGACTTTCTTATCAGCTACAAGACAAATATGAGAAACATTATTCTCACATACAAAGTCAAGACAATAGACATTTCTCTTCCTATATCCTGTCAAAATGATCTTTTGATCACTTGACCTCTTGATATGACAACCATTCTTGACAAATGAGATGTCATATCCTAAATCACTCAGCTGACTTATGCTAATGAGGTTATGTTTCAAACCCTTTACATAAGCCACTTGAGTAATTGTAATCAGGTTACTAGAAATGTTACCAAAGCCTTTGATGATTCCTTTTTCTGAACCACAAAAGGTAACTTTAGGGCCATCCTTGATAGGTGTATAATCCTTCAGCAACCCCCTAGTTCTAGTCATGTGCTTGGAACATCCACTGTCCAAGTACCATATAGGGGCATGGCCACTTGGACTCACCTGCAAAACAGATTACTTAACCTTAGAACCCAAATAACTCTTGGGTCCTTGGTGCAGGTTAGTCTGACTTTTAACAAAACTACCTGTAGCTCTTCTAGCAGGCAGTTTGCTACTCTCTTTGACACTAGAATTGTGTCAATAATGTAAGACAAAGTGGTCTATCTTGCCACAACACCAACACTCAAACCTGTTGTACCTTTGTTTAGGTACTACCCTGGCTGAAGTATCTACAGCAGGCTTTATGTTTTGTGCTGGGGCTTTGCCCTTAGATTTGGACCTAGCAGTCCAGGCAGGTTTTTTAAACCCCAATCCAGTCTTACCCTTTTGTGGTACAAACTCATCTATCAAGGGTAAAACAGATTTAGGTTTAGAAAAACTTGCAACTATCTCTCTCTCTTTCTGAAGTCTAATCTCCAGATTTCTGATCTGATAATTCTTAAATGTAATAGTACCCATCTGAATAACATTAATGTTATTCAGTCTGGCTATTTCATTCAGTTTCTGATCTAACAACTTGTCTGAATCAGCAGCAGCCAATTTAAGACTAGCAATCTCTTTTGCCTGAGTTTTGGCCAAGGTTTTGCTTTTCTTCAAGGCCTGCAACAAGTCCCTATATTCATCAATTAACTGATGAATATCTCCTTCAGATTCAGACCCACCCACATCACTTGATGTAGATGTATCTGATTCTGACTCAGTACTATAAACTGAACTAGAAGAACAACTTTGTACCTTACTTGGTCCAGGCTGATCCTGGTTCTTGTCTCCTTTAGATAAAGTCATCAGCCCCTTGCACTGATGGTCCTCATGCCCATAAATTGAGTTCATTAGCTGCATGAACTCATCTTCTTCCTCTTCAGCAAATAATCTAATGTAGGCTTCAGCTTCTGATTCTGTTTCTGAAGATGACTGATCAGTCAGACTCTTGTCTTTCTTAGTAATAAAGGGCTTTTCCTTTTTGCCCTTAAACTGAGTTTTCTTTTTGTCAGCTGACTCCTTCCTCTTTTCAGGACAGTCAGCCACTACATGTCCATGTCTATTGCAATAATAACATACAATCTTTGAAGATGTAGCTTTGCTTGGCTTGGACCTTCTTCTGTCATTCCTTGATGACTTTCTTTTCTGATAGTAGTCATCTTTTGGCTGAGAAGTGGAAGGCTTAGACCTCCACTGCTTCTTCTTCAGAAACTTTTGAAAATGCCTAGTAAAAGCAGCAAAGTCTTCATCACTTTCACTGCTATTTGAATTCTTGCTATCTGAATTATCTGTGACAGCCTCAGTAATTAATTGAGGTGGAGATGGAGACGTGCTTATATACTTCTTAGTGGCTTCAGTCTTGAAGGCCACAGATCTTTTCTTGTTCTCCACTCTAGTATTCTTCTTTTCCTCCTTTCTAACCATTAACTGCATCTCATAAGATAACAGTTTTCCAAACAAAGTTGGAGGAGATATATCAGCTAGTTTGACCACTTCCCTAATGACACAAATCTTGGTGTCCCAGTCCTTAGTCAAAGATCTTAAGAACTTGTCATTCAGCTCATAGTTGTTGAATTCTCTTCCATAGGACATCAACTCATTAACAATTCTATAGAACTTCTTGTAACATTCTGTAATGCTATCAGACTTTACTTGTCTGAAGATTTCATATTCCTGATTTAACAAAGACTTCCTATCTTGTATTACTTCCTCTGAGCCCTCCATATAGACTATTAATGTCTCCCACATTTCTTTAGAGGTTTTACAATGAATTAAGTTCTGAAGTGTTGCATCATCAATGACACTAACAATTATATTCTGGGATTTCTTATCCATAGTGGCCAGAATGATTTCATCTTTAGTCATTTCAGAGAAGTCCTTGGGAGTTTTCTGATTTGCATCCAGAATGGATACCTTCATTGACACATATGGTCCTTCTTTAACTGTAATATATATCTTTGGGTCAGAAGCTTCCATAAAGAGTCTAACCCTCTCTTTCCATATGTCAAATATCTCTTTTCTACATATTGGCAATTTCATGGACCACAGCTCTTTGTGATTCTCACTAGAACCCATTTTCTTGATTCGTGTTTGTTCTGAATCTGCCTACAGGATCTTACTCAGACTGTTATGTCCCTTTTTGAGTAACCTCCCTCTGATACCACTTGAAAGAAATAGTGCCTAACCACCTAGAGGGGGGGGGGGGTGAATAGGTGTACTTTTTCTTTTTTAATTTAAGGCAGAAACACTGTACAATTAAACATGTATTTGTAATTTTCTACAACAATTCAGCACATCTAGCTCAGCAATCACAGAAATAAACAAACACAGAGTGCACACAGATTTTTATAGTGGTTCCCCAAGGTCTGGGTACATCCACTTTCCCCCTTCGCCTATCTAGTAGTGTACTAGATTCGGCCTAACTTCAGCACTTCTCCTCAGATACTCAGATCTTACAGCTCAGAACCCCAAACAGGTTCCTACAACTCAGAGTATCCCCACTCCTACAACTCAGGCACAAAGCCCTACCACTCAGTCTTCAACAAGACCTACACTCAGGCTAAACAACCCTACCTCATCCCTCAACAAGGCCTACACTCAGAGAATTGATTCTCCTACACTCAGGCTCAAAAGCCCTACCTCAGCCTTTATAGATTTAGGCTTACAACTCAGATCCCTTAGGATCCAACAAAAGGAAAATAATAAGATTTTAGATCACCACTCTGTTTGAGAGAATGAAGAGGGCAACCTTCTTGATCAGTTCTTGATAGCACTGATTCCTAAGATCAACTTTGTCTTTGCTTTCTTCAAGCCTTCTTGAGGCTGAACTCAGTAAAGATGATCTTCTTGAAGTAGACCGGCTGACAACTTCCTTCTTAGGATGGAGAAATAAATCTGGATCCTACTTTGCAGTCTGGTTCAGAATCTGCTCCTTAAGAGATTTGATTAACACGTCTCTTTCTTGACTTCAATTACTGGAGTTCTCTCTCTCCAAGTAAATCTGAAGTTTCTTCAAAATACTGATTTACAGTTTTCTTTGGATCTGTCTTGATCTTCTTAAATTTTAATCTTCTGATTGATGATTCAATAATTGTGATCAATTTCTCTTCTGTTGAAGGAGAAATGTCTTTATATAGTCTTCCTCCAAGGTAACCGGCTGATCCGGTTTCTAACGAACTTCTGACAGCTCTGACAGTTGCAGTTGACTGGTTGAAATGACAGCTGTCAAGTCATCCAGTCACTTCTTGAAAATACTGTCTCTATCTGAAAGTGTCGAGACTGATCTTCATTATGTGTCGACACAAATAGACCAAGTGTCGACACAAGTGAACTAAGTGTCGACACTAGCCTTGATGGTGTCGACACAACTCCTTGTGTTGTTGTAACAACTTCTCGATACTGCTTCTTCAGAATGTGTCTACACTGATTCTATATGTCGACGCAAACCTTCTGTTGAATGTGTCGACACTGGTTGAGTGTGTCGACACAAGTATTTCTTCTTTAACACTTAGCTGAATTCTGCTGTGTGTCGACACATCTCCTTTGTGTCGACAGATCTTCTTTTGTTGTTGATACTTGCTGAGTGACGACACATCTCCTTTGTGTCGACACATGCCTTCATGTGTTGAAACTTGCTAAGTGTCGACACATCTCCTTTGTGTCGACACAAGTACTTTAACTTTGTTGAAGCTTGCTGAGTGTCGACACAGCCTACTGGTGTCGACACATTTGATGTCGACAAAGCTTCTCTGGGTGTCGACACTGCCTCTAAGTGTCGACACAGGTTATGTTGACAATTCTTCACAGTGTGTCGACATTGCCTGTATGTATCGACACTTTTTTTCTGGTGTCGACTCTGCCTTTCATGGTGTCGACACAATTACTCCAAGTGTCGACACAGCTTCTCTATGTGTCGACACAAGCCTTCATAAGTGTCGACACTTCACCTCTAGGTGTCGACACATGGACTTAGAAACTTTTCTGCATTTCCTACAATTACTTAACCTGCACATATAAACTCAAAGCACATCAAATACACCTTGATGTATATCATTGGCTAGGGTGAGACTTCTTCAAATCTGGTACATATATTTCAATGTACCCAACAGATCTTGCTATTGAGATTAGTAAGAAAGACCTTCTTTATGGTCACATTTTGGGTAACTCAAGGTGTAAAGAATTATTTCATTCACTAGATTGTGTTACCGCACCCGCACTATTAGAAAAGTGGATGTCCATGTCAGACATGAGTTTGATTATATCATCATGCTACAATGTGAGAGTTGTTCCATTATCAAAGACACAAAGTATAACTTTTTTCCATTGGATTCACCGGTTCCTCCAATGCATAAGATAATTTTCATCAGATTTATTAATAACAATCATTATGTCGGGCTAAGCATGAAAGATGAATGTCTACTACCTCAAATCTATCATCATTGGAGAACATATCATCATCCAATTTCAAATTCACGGGAGAGCACCTACACTCCACGTTTTCAATGCTAGAGAAAATGAGATGAGTCATAAACCAATGTTTCATTATTTTTAATATTTTCTACTTCATTTTGAAAATATTTTGAATGATTTTTATGCAGGACATACAATATTTTTTAGAAAGGAGAAGAATGTTGTAATGTTTTGGCTTTATGAAAAAAGATTGTAAAGTTTTGACATTATGAAGAAGGGTTGTAATGTTTTGAGTTTATGAAGAAGGGTTGTAATGTTTTGGTTTTATGAAAAAGCGTTGTAATGTTTTGACTTTATAAATAAGAGTTGTAATGTTTTGACTTTATAAATAAGGGTTGTAATATTTTGACTTTATTGAAAAAAATACTTTTGAGACAATGAAATGAAAGAGTAGCAATGGTTTGATAGAAAAATTCTATATATTTTGGCAATCACTTCAATGATGCTGGAAAAGTTTATTTTTTTGGTAGTTTGCTAATAACAAAAAAGTCTGCTAATAGCCCTTTTCAAAATAGACGATTTGCTAATAACAATGATTTGCTAATATCGAAAGATGGTTTGCTAATAACAACGTCCTAAAAAACACGTACATCTAATAATTTAGATGAATTAGAATAGTATAATAAAACATAATTTCACGATTTTATGATTACATATGAAATTGAAAATTTGGATCTTTTAAAATGGTGGAGAGGCAAGGTTAATACACATCCTATTATGGCCAATATGTCACCTGCTTTACTACAATCTAGGCTAGTACGCTAGATTTAGAGTCTGCCTTTTCTTTTAGTGTTAGGTTTTGAATGAACGGTTGAAATCACCTTATCGAAGAATCGTTGGAAATCTGTATATTCTACAAATACCACTTGGATGCTATGAAGAATAAACATCATATTTCATTGATCAAGAATAGCTCATAAGATCTAGAAGATGAGCTAAACACAATAAACTTAGACAATAATTAAGCGCGTTGCAGTCCCAACCAATTATTTTATATTTTTTTAAGTTAATGAATTTTATAAATTTTTGTGGTCAAAATTAAAATGAAATAATAACAATTTTTTACATTTTTATTTTTATTTTTCATTTTTTATCATTTTGGTGTAAATTTTAATTTATATTATTTTCAATATTAATAATTTTTCTCTTTCTCTATATATGTAATAATTTTTATTTAAAATAAAAAATGTATAAAGCCTGGGCCCGACCCGATCTTGATTGCTGTGACAGATTCCTCTCAAAGAGTGGACCCAAGCCCGGCCTAGGCCCGAGCTCAGGTGGACATGCTGGAAGAAAGGTGAGAAGCCCATCATCCTTTTATCCGCCATACGAAATAACAAAAATCGTAACGGTGGGGCCCAATGGATAATATTCATAATTAATCTTTGGCCCAATTATGACGTAAGCTAAAATTCTCTATAGCAGCTGTTGCAAGAGCTCAGTGACGCCAGAGCATCTCATGGATGACATGGCATCCATTTTCCCGCGCTTGGACGGAGGGATTCCTCGGGAATATAAAATAATGGCGGCAGAAATTGGAGGGAGAAATGAGGGAGGCGAGGGATCCCTTCGAGGCTGCCACTTCAGTTCCGTTTACAATTTCCTTCTGTAAAGCTTTTCCAAAACCCTAAAAAGACCTTTTCCGGTCACCCTCCGGTCGCTTCCGGCGTCTCCGGCAACCTCCTGCGAAGAATCCGCCGGATCCCACGGTATATACGAGGGTTTGCTGGGGGTATCGTCCGTTTCCGGCAGCTCGGCAGGAGGATTTGAAGAGAGGCATGGCGGATCGGCTAGGGTTATTCGGGATATAGTGGTTGAGTCGCCGAGTTCGCACGGCGGGGCCGCAATGGAGGATGACGGTGACGCTATGGAAGCTCGTTTTGCGAGTATATGCAAGGTTTGCGTTTTTATTTGCCTGGTCATTTTCATGTTTTTGTCTGGGGTTTCTCTGTTACGGAGGGGTTGAATTGGATAGCAGAGCGGGCTTTCTCTTGACGAGAGCACAGTGAGACAGGCAATGGTTTTGTTCAGGGAAAGCAAACACATTCTGTTGGCCAACATCTCTACTATTGGAAGTGGATCCGTAAGTTGATTTCTTTTGGTTTGATTTGTTTTTTTTTTGGTAGAATGCACCTCAGAAATATTAGGTTTTGATAGAATGCATCTTGAAAGTTTAAATATAGCACATTGCACCCCCCAAAATCGATTTTTTTTTGTTAATGTGCACCCTATGCTCAAGAAATAGAAGTGAAGAAGTTATAATAACTTAGGGTGCACATTGTGAACAAAAACGATTTTGCGGTGCATTGTGCCAAAATCTGATATTTTTGGAGTGCATTACGCCAAATAACCGTTTGAATTCGTAGGGATTGCTAGAGGAAATCACAATCTTGTTTTGTTAATTTAAGCATGGTGAGGTGGAGAGGTATTGGTCTGCGTTTGTATTGTACTGCGTTATAAGATTGTGCCATGGCAAGGGAAGGAAGGATTGTGGGCAGAATGGAGTTCCGCTGTGTCAAATATTGAGGGCCTTTAAGTTGAAGTATGTTCTTTCCTTACTTGCATGTGATGTTTTGATCAAGCAATTGGTTCATTTATACCCAAACTTATTCGTTTGTTTGTAGCATTATTGACTTTTTCAAAGAGATGCCGCAATTCTCATTGAAGGCTGGTTATATTCTGAGTGGTTTATATGGTTCGGATTGGGAAAAAAGACTTGAAGTATGCAGATTATTACTATGCTTATGACTTGTTAGTTCCATTTTATGCAATGTTTAACCAATGTTCTTGCTTTTGATGTGATTAGTTGAAAGAATTGCAGGTGAATTTTGTTCATCTTAGTGTTCTAAGCAGGCAAGTTGTTATATTTGATAGTATGCTATTTTTTATTTCAATTATGCTGCCTTCTTTTTTCATAATGTCTTGTGAGCGATAACTATTAAAAAATTTTTTTTTGACTGGTTATTATTCTTGAGGCAACATCATGTACACGTATAAGAATTTGTTACATTGTCGAGCTTCTATTTCCTTTGTTGTGCTTTGTGATCTCCTCGTTACACATTCAACTAAATTTCTCTTTTATTCATTGCATTTTAACCCATGCAAAATTTATTCCTGTTATATGCCGGTTGAACACCCCTTGTTACCTTGGCCTCTTTCTGCAGATCATAGGGTTAATATAGTGTTGAGTTTGTTCGAACCAGTCTAAAGTTATAGTCCAAGTTTTTTCTTAGCGTTCTAACCAAAGTTGAGTTAAATTTAAAATATTATTTTTTGAATTATTTTCAAGTGGATTGAGCACGCTTATTAATTTCATTTAATAGTATTAATTTTCAGGTAAAGATTATAATATTAATATGCATGTTTTAAATTTCTTATGAACTGTCTAATTTTGAATATGCATATATCTATATTTTTATCTATCTCTTCATGTCTTAATACACACTTACATATGCATATAGTATCCATTGGTATGTCTATATATATTAAGTATTTGCATGCATGATTACATATATATGCATACACACTTATATATGTATATAATATGCATTAGCTCGGTTTTGACTTGAATCATACTAGGCTTTGGCGAACCATCTTGAGTTGAAGCCTCCAATTACTACATTCAGCCGATTATAACTTAACCAACTATCCAACATGCATTGAAGGGAATAAACATTGACCCTAATTCCACATGAATATATCTTACTAATAATTTCCATGAGGCCCATTTATCGATTTTTGGGCACCCATAGAAGTATATGATGGGTAATTTTGCTAAAACAAAATACTTGTTAGGACTTCAGATGTATCTGATTATGAAAATTGGTTATTACAGATCGATAGGTAACCTTAAAAGGGGGTGAATACGTGTTATGGCAAATTATTATTTTTCTACTTCAATCAGTTAAACATGTAGTGGAAATCTAAAAATTCAGATATGATTTGATTGAAAATAAAATGAAAACAATTTATTCATAAACATGGTAATACAAGATTAATTCTTTTGATGCAAATATTGAAGATGACGAATAATAAAAGTTTGAGATTTTCTATTCTGATTTGTCTCAAACCAGCTGGCCTTAGCAAATGCACCCCCAAATTTGCCTTAACAAATTCACCCCCAGATTTGCTTCAAGCCACTCAGACCTAACTTTAAGCCAAGTTGATGCATCCTCCGTGGCATCTGAAGAGGCATGACATCATCATGCATCATATATATTTTATTATTTATTTATTTGATCTCATATGTTTCCTTCCCGCGCACTAGTTTGTATTTGGACTTTTAGGCTCATCGGTTTAACCACCCGATGAGACCATGAATAAAATGTTTGGTAATTTAAGTAGTTAGGACAAAAAAGACAAACTTAAATTATTTAAGGACGTATAAGTTTAATTGGAGGCAAATTCAAATTCAAAGAGACATCCAAATCATTCCTCATAAAGAGATTAATGAGAAAAGATTTTGTATATTATTATTTGGCAAGAATTATTTGGAAAGAAATTATATGGAAAGCATTCAACAACAACAACACTCAAGCCTTTATCCCACTATAGTGGGGTCAGCTATATGGATCCTTTGTTGCCATGGTGCCCTATCTTTTGTCATAATCTCACTAATGCCTAAGTACATCTTGTCTTTCCTTATAGTTTCATTCAACAACAACACCCAAGCCTTTATCCCACTATAGTGGGGTCGGCTTTATGGATCCTTTGTCGCCATTGTGCCCTATCTTTTGTCATAATCTAACTAATGCCTAAGTACATCATGTCTTTCCTTATAGTTTCATTCCAAGTCTTTATTGGTCTACCCCTCCCTCGTTTAACATGCCTAGTGACTAGACTCTCACAACGCCTAACATGTGCCTCTAATGGTCTCCGTTGTACGTATCCAAACCATCTTAGACGAGCCTCTTGCATCTTCTCTACAATTGGTGCTACTCCTGTCTTATCCCTGATACATTCATTCCTAATTGTAAAAATGAATAGAAGGTGTAGTTCATTCATCCACATAGGGGCTTTAAATAAGATTACAACAGGACACCCAACACCGATAGGCGGTGTGGGATTAAATTCAATAACATTAAAATACAATATCTCTAACACTCTCCCTCAAGCTGGACGAGAAACTTACAACTTGAACACAACATAAAACGGAAGGTAAAAGAAGGTTGACAACATGGGACACACCAGCAACCACCGAGGCCCAACCGCGTGTCACCGGGGATACTACAACCGGGCAAAGGCCACACGACGTTGGTCCGCAAACCGACCATGAACACACTGGATACACTCGAAGCAGAAACTAGGTCAACCAATAATTCCAAAGCATCCTACCACAAAGCGAAGAAAAAGAAACGGGGAGATGCAAACAACAGACGAAATCAACCTGGGGGTCATGTGTAAATAAGGCATGAGTCGGGAAAGAGGCATCCGAGTCGCAGTTATCACAAACACCCTCCCTCACGTGGAATACGTGCAAGAAAGCATAGACTATGTTTGGAGGCTGTAACGTACACTCCCCCTCATGTAGACCACGTGCACGTATGAGACCCTCGTCGGGTACATGAACCCATATCACGTGGAGGAAGGCCGAAATCGAAAGGAGACGCACACTAACACACCACCACAACAAAAAAACTTAAAGAAAAAAAAGCAGCACAACAACATGCGGAGAAGCAGCGGAATAACAACATTAAACCCTAAACGGGGCCAAAGAAGAAGTAGCCCAGAGCAGCAGCGGCACGCAAAGCAGTCAGAGAAGAAGAGCAACGACAGAGGGGCAGTGGCACGCATAGCAGCCGAAGAAGAAAAGCAGCGGTAGAGCAGCAGCGACACGCAGAGCAGCCAAAGAAGAAGAGCAGCGGCAGAGGGGCAGTGGCGATGGGCGGCGACGTCGGGAGAAGACGACGACAGAAGCAAAGCCGTCGGGAGAAGACGACGAAGCTGTCAGGAGAAGCAGAGATGGGCGACGACGTCATTGGGAGAAGCAACAACAGGCGATGGAGCAGTCAATGAAGCCAACGACGCATACGGCAGCAGTCGATGAAGACGACGAGAGAAGGAGTCGATGGAGATGGAGCAGTCGATCGACGAGAGAAGCTGTACAGGCGGAAGCGGGCCATTGTACAGATGATGGGGGAATGTCCCGCTCCCTTCTCCGGAATCAGATGACGATTCCGTGGATGGGAGCGAGGGCTAAGGCAATAGCCGCCAGCCCTAACAGCTCGTTGTCGCGGAAGGACGGGTCGGGGGAGGAAGGAACAGTGGCCGAAGCAGAAATTGGGAAAAAATTTATTTAGGTTCCAGATCGATGCTCTGATACCATGTAGAAAGGAATAAGTGTAGTTCATTCATCCACATAGGGGCTTTAAATAGAATTACAACAAGACACCCAACACCGATAGGCGGTGTGAGACTAAACTCAATAACATTAAAATACAATATCTCTAACACTTCCCCTCAAGCTGGAGGGGAAACTTACAACTTGAACACAACATAAAACAGAAGGTAAAAGAAGGTTGGCAACATGGGACACACCAGCAATCACCGAGGCCCAACCGCGTGTTACCGGGGATACTACAACTGGGCAAAGGCCACACGACGTTGGTCCACAAACCGACAATGAACGCGCTGGATACACTTAGAGCAGAAACTAGGTCAACCTGGAATGCCAAACCATCCTACCACAAAGCGTAATTGTCCAGCAAGGCATAAATGTTAACTTGGCTATCAACATAATCTCCCAAAGTCAGCAATTAAAACCAATAATCAGTCCAAACAAGTAACTGAGTAGAGAAAATAAACTAAACCAGCCAAAAGGAGGCAGTGGCTTGGAAGTAGCGACAGAGAGGCAGCAGCTCGGGAGCAGCTACAAGGAGCGGCGACAACTTTGCAGTGGCAGCAACTACATAGGAGAAGCTCAGGAGCAGCAGGAACCCTAGATCAAAAGCAGAGACTGCCACTGAGCAACAACAAAGGCAAAGCAGAGCCCCATACGCAAGGAGGTACTCGGTACAACAGTAGAGGAAGAAGAAGAAGTACAGAGAAGTAATCGGCCAGAAGAAGAAGAAGAAAAAAATCTTGGCCCAGTAGCAGTAGCAGTAGAAAGAGGAGAAGAATGGCTGCAGCCCTAACAGAAGAAGAGGGAAGCAGCAACAGCCCTAGCAGAACCGTCAGCCCTGAAGAATCGACGGCACAGCAGCGACAGAGGTGGATAAGCGTCGGCACGGGAACACGACAGCGACAGCACAACGAGCCCGACAGAGAGAAAGAAGGAGAAGAAGATGGAGAAGAAACACTTCTCTGTCGTAGAGCAGCCAGAGGAAGATGAAGGAGGAGGAGGCCGCGAGATTCGCAGAAGCAGAAGTGCGGGAGAACTGAAGTAGCGGTCCGACTAATTTATACAGTGAAATCCTCGGCTAAGCGGTAAGACCGCTCCAGGTGTTAATTAACCGAAGCCAAACATGTATCCAGCCAACATCTCATCCTCCAGCACATCAAAACCATCTTTATCAACAGCCAACCGACCCATCCAGTCACCAAACACAGCCAGCACAACACATTATAACACAAGCAACACATTATAACACAGCCAGCACACCAGGCCAGCCCAAAATCCCAAAATCATCAGCCCATAAATAAAGCAGATAGCCCATAAGCACATTAACAGCCCACATAAATTCAACCCATATAATTAAAAAGGCAAACCCACAAAAATATCCAAACCATCATGCAAGGAAAGAAATCATAAAATATGTGCCTTTTCATCATCGGGGATATTCTCAAAATATTTATACGGTTTTTTATTTTAGGTCGTTACACCTTATCCTTCCAGGTTGGATTCGTGGTGCCGATGAGAAATATGTGAGATCCCAAACGACTATGTATGGAATGGAGAATACTGTGTACCTTCAGGAAGAGAACAAGAGTTTGACTAGAGAACTGAAGGCCTTAAAAGCCAATGCTACCAGGCGATTTCTTTCTGGTGATTTTGTGGGGACGGCAGCTCATGCTCATTCTACTCCCGTGTCCTTGAAAGGACCGTCTACTTCTTGGATCATTGACTCAGGGTCTTCCGACCACATGACTGGGTCTTCCATGGGGATCTCTTCTATTTCTCCTGCCTCTGGCATTGTGAGACTGGCTGATGGATCTTCGACTCCTGTGGCTGGTAAAGGGGTTATTCATCTTTCTCCCTCCGTGTCTCTCAAATCTGTTGTTATCGTTCCCACATTCCCTACAAATCTCTTATCTGTGAGCAATTTAACTAAACAACTTAACTGTTCGGTCACTTTTTTCTCCTCCCATTGTGTTTTTCAGGATCTGGCGAGTGGGAAGATGATTGGTGGTGGAAATGAGTCTGGTGGTGTGTATGTCTTGGACAGCTGTCAAGCCTTTGATGTTCAGAAGTCTATCAACCCTGATCAGTTGTTGCTATGACACAAGAGATTTGGACATGCCTGTTTGAAAACTTTAAAAGCTACTTTCCCGCATTTTCTTAATATTGAAAAACCTACTTTTGATTGTCAATCTTGTGAATTGGCTAAGCACTGTAGAACCAATTATGCCCCTAGTCGTAGTCGAAGTTTAAATTTCTTTGATTTGATACATTCTGATATCTGGACTGCTCCTATTTGCTATGTGAATGGTTTTCAGTATTTTGTCTCTTTTATTGATGATCTCTCACGCTTTACTTGGGTGTACCTCATGAAAAAGAAGAATGAAGTTTCAAAAATATTTTAGTTATTTTATCATTATGTGCAGAATCAATTTGGAACTAAAATTAAGATCCTTAAGAGTGATAACAGAGGCGAATACACATGCAGCGGTCTTCAGAAGTTCCTGGGAGAGCATGACATTACTTTCCAAACCTTATGTCCGAGGACTGCTCAACAGAACGGGGTAGCCGAAAGGAAGAATCGTCATATCTTGGAGACCACTCTTTGCCTGTTGCAAGAGATGCATGTTCCTAAGGGGCTATGAGATGAAGTTGTTCTTACCTCCGTATATCTTATTAATCGGATGGCTACATGTACTTTGGGGGAAAGTACTCCCTAAAGCTCTTTTTCTCAAATATGCCTCTATTTTGTCTTCCCCCAAAATTTTTGGATGCACTGCTTTTGTCCATGTTTGTGGGGCCTCATAAGGATAAGTTGGGCCCACAAACAATAAAATGTGTCTTTGTGGGATATGCTGCCAACTAAAAGGGGTATAAGTGTTATTCTCCTATTCTTCGGAGAAGGTTTATCTCAAAGGATGTCACGTTTTTTGAGAATACTCCCTATTACTTTGATGAGGGGAAGGTTATCACATTTCAGGAGAAGAGCAAAGATGACAATGATACAGTGCCACCTCTTCCTATTTCAGTTGATGTGCTTGCTTCGGGATGTGTGGAGATTCCTGTTAAAGAGAAAGTTCCTACCAAGTATATTTGTGTGTACAGAATGAGGAAGAATATTCAAGTGTACCAGAGAAGGAAACATAGAGATCTTGGTCAAGAGTGTCTCACTCATGTTCCACCACCCGCCACCACTCCGCCAGATCCGAGCAACAACATCACCCATGAGACCACTTTTGCGCTGCAAGTTCATGGCGGTCGGACTAGATATCCCATAGATAAGTATGTTGTGTATAATTCTATCTCTCACTATTTGCAAGCATATCTTTCTTCTGTTTCCTCTATTTCTATCCATAATAGTTTTTCATAGGCTATCTTGTGTCCTCATTGGACGAAGGGCATGGAGGAGGAGATGAATGCTCTCCAACGTCAAAAATTTTGGGAAATTGTTCCTATCCCACATGGGCATCGTCCCGTCAGATGCAAATGGATATATACAACAAAATTTCTTCAAGATGGAACTCTTGACAGATATAAGGCGAGATTGGTTGCTAAAGGCTTTACTCAGGTTGATGGAATTGATTTTCAAGAGACCCTTGCCTTGGTCGCTAAGCTGAACTCCGTCAGAATTTTATTGTCCATTGCAGCTCATAAATCTTGGACGTTACATCAGCTTGATGTTAAAAATGTCTTCCTCCATGGTGATTTACATGAAGAAATTATATGACGCCTCCCCCTGGTATGGATGTTCCTGAAGACATGAGTGTCGTCTTAAGAAAGCCTTGTATGATCTCAAACAGTCGCCTCGAGCCCGGTTTGCCAAGTTAGGCGACAAATTTGATCTAAGCTTCCCTCGTTGCACTTCAGATCACTGTCTTTGTCTACTCCGTCTTTACCATTCTCAACCTAAAACTCTTCTTTTCTAAAGTGTCTTGCCAAGATTCAAGTTTTGCAGTTACACCATCGCGCGTCTTATCGACCAAAACAATATCATCTGTAAACAATAAACACCAAGGTATTGCTTGTTAGATATGTTTGGTGAGCTCATCTAAGATAAGGGTAAAGAGATAAGGGCTTAAAGTTGAATCTTGATGTAAGCCAATAGTGATAGGGAATTCCTGTGTTAATTCTCCAGATGCCCTCACCTTTGTCACTGCATTTGTATACATATCTTTGATTATGTCAATGTATGATATATTTACACCCTTCTTTTCTAAGGCTCTTCATAAGATTTCTCTTGGAACTCATCATAAACCTTCTCAAGATCGATAAACAACATGTGCAAATCTTGTTTTCTTTCTTGATAGTTGTCATTGAGTCTCCTCAATTGATAAACTAGACACCATCAACATAAATTTTTTGTATAAATAATTTTAATGTGTTTAATTTAGTAAATGAGAGCGCTATTTTTAGAAGTCAATAATTAACCACGCTCTTCAGAAATTAGAAGCTCCTTTTCATAATTCTTGATTTTCTCTTTAAATACATTACAATCAAAACAAGATATACATTGTCTAATTTAGAGTTAGCAAGAGAAATCTATGACATAACAAATATCACATCAAGTTTTGCTTTTAAACTTTAATTTTCTAAATGTAACATAAAGTTAAACATTTCTAAGTTTGTCACTTTTACGTTTAGCTTTATTAAGTGCACAGAATGAAAAATTAAATTTAGATTCTAGGGAATATTTCATTATACTTGCATCACTATCCGGTGAATGACATTTTGTCAAGTTCTCTGATCCTATGTCAATTTCTCTTCTTTCTGATGTGCTTGTCATACTGCACTTTCAACAAACTTACTTGAGCAATTGTACAAGTGTGTGCACTCTCAACGTCTGGTTGTGACTCAGATATTCTGTCCATTTAAGATCTCTAAACGAAGAATCATAAGTATTTTATAGAAATTTTCAAATATCATATGCAGTGTCAAACTAATAAATAAGTTTAAAAATAGTTTTGTTAATCACTTAAAATATACAATTCATGGTCTTTTTGCATTTAAAACCCAATTATTTTTTCAAGCTCATTTAAGTCATTTGTAGGCTTATGAATGTAAATATTTTCTTTTAGAATAAATGGTGTAATATACTTATTAATATCCATAAATCACACTTCTAGACTAATAGTGATAATAAAAAATTTCTTTACTTCTTTCTATCTAGGATAATTAATGCTAGTGAATAGTTGAGGAATAAACATTGATTTATCGTCCCTATTCATCTGCTCACTTGTGGTTGCCATCTAAACTCTAGGTTGCTAAGACTAATGCATAAGATGTACGTTTTGATACCATTTGTTGAGTTGCATGCAATCGTACAAGGAGGTGAATAAAGTTTATGACAAATTAGTATTTATACTCAAATCAATTGAACATGCAGCAAAAATGTAAAAACTTAGAGTTGATTTGATTAAAACAAAATGAAAGTCTTTTACATAAACATAGCAATATAAGATTAGATCTTTTGACACAAAGATTGAATGCAATGAATAATAAAAAGGAGATTTTCTATACCGACTAGCATCTCGAACCGGTTGGTCTTGGCAAATCCACCCCCGAATTTGTTAAGAGTACCTTAGACCTATCCCTAAACCTAGTCACCAAAACTAAGTGATTTGACTCCGTAGTTCTAAGTAAGATCTAGTTACTTGAACCACAACGAATTCCACACCTTAGATCTACCACAATCTAGGTGCCATCTTAACGATGAATTAACCATGAACAAGGGTTATACAACGGATGAAAGAAAAGATTAGACAATAAACGAAAAAAGTACAAAAAGGAAAACTCCCATATAGAAGAACTCTTGATCTTGATATTGTATTTGTGTAAATGTTTTGTCGTTATTGCATGAGATGTTTCCACTTCCTTGTGTACACTATTCTTGAACTTCCTCGTTTGATAGAGGTTTGATTGGAACGAGAATGCTTGATCATTGAGAGTAAATTTCAAGAAAAAATTGTTTAGAAGGATTCTTGATCATATTTTAATTGTCTTCAATCTCTTGTTTAGTTGCTTTTGATCTTCCTTGAAGAAATATCTCTTGAATAAGTTTAGATTACCCATTCATTCTCTTTGGACGGCAAGGGAGAACATTCTCTTCAACTTTCATCAAGTTGGAAAGAGATCTCAGTTGTATTTATACAAGTCATGAAATAATCTGTGAGATGCTGCTTATGCTAGCTGGTACTGCTTGGTGGTAGTGCCAAAATTTCAAAATTCATGCGCTTTTTACTGTTGTCACTGCGCGAATTTCTTTTAAGATAGTGGTACCACTAGGCGCAAGCCTTTCTTTTAAAGCTTGCGGCACCGCCGGGCGCGAGCCTTTTTTTTAAGCTAGTGGCACTGCCGGGGGTGAGCCTTTCTTTTTAAGAAAACGGTACCGCCTGACGCGAGCCTTTCTTTTTAAGCAAGCGGTACCGTCGTCTGTGAGCCTTTCTTTTTAAGCAAGCAGTATTGCCGAGATTAAGCCTTTTTGTAAGCAAGCGGGCACGAGCCTTTTTTTAAATGAGCAATATCGCCGGGCACGAGCCTTTATTTTAAGTGAGTGGTACCTCCGGGCGTGAGCCTTTATTTTAAGCGAGCGGTACTGCTAAGTGCGAGCCTTTCTTTTTAAGCGAGCGGTTTCGCTGGGCGTGACACGACCAGTCTCAACAAAAGTTAGAGTGGGCTCTGGCGGGTCATGATGTCATAAGAATGGGCAAAAAGAAAATTCATGCCCGTAAGACGGGAGCAGAGAAACTGATAATTAGTTTAAAATAATTAATTTGGAGGAAAAATAGATTGTTTTTATGCGAAAGCTTTAAAATATGGCGGTGAAAATTTAATTTACATGTATTTTGTTAAAACTTGCAATATAAGTTCTGATACTGAATTTATGCAATGACCATCTCAGATGAATGAACTTGCAAATAATATCAAATTATAGTACATATAATATTTAACCTAGCAGTTGTCCATGATTTACTGACCGTAATTATTGAAGAAATGTCTGACAGTAAAGGAAATGAAACCTAAACACAGAACCCGAAGCTTGATGCAGATCGGGCTCAGGAAGCATACGATGCAGACACGAACGCTAAAGAAAATCCAAAACAAGAGGGAAAAATCTTAGAACATTGATAATATAAGCATGATAAAATACATAATTAGTAAGGGAAATACAAATGTATGTGTACTAGTTTTCATAAAGCAAAGCTAACATGACAAGCAAGTAATTGAGACAAGCAGAGATAATTAGAATTATTAGAATACTCCAAAGCAAAACATATAATTGTTCATGTAATATCATAAGCTATAATTAATGAAGCGTGTCAGTGTTTTTAGTGGGTGCACATGATTCACACTCAAGTTCAAGTGCAAGTCTTATTAGAAAAATTCCAATGATTCATATTAAAGATTCTAGCATGTCAAAACGTGTTACAAATTTATCGATCCAGACATACAAGAGTAGATTTTACGAATATGAAAATGGAGGAATCAAGTTATGGAACAATAATTACTCAAGTCTTATAACCAAACAGATATAAGAAACATGATTCGATGACACGAGAAATTAGATAGAGAAATTCATATTTTGCGGTTTCAAGTATTCACGAGTGACAAGATCACTATGCATCATTTTCTATAATAACAAGTATTTAATTAGATTAATCAATTTCAAGGCACAATTATATTCCAAATAAACATGTGTACTATTCGAATATTAAATAAAACACAAATCATCTGTTTGCTAACTAAAAATATTAAAAACTATCATTTCGAGAGCGCAAATACTTCCTTGAAGGCAGCGTACCCGTACCGGATATGTATCCGATACCGATACGTACTCGATACTGAACGGATTACACCTATGTGGACACACTTGGACTTAGCACATCATTCTGCATATTGTGATATGAGTTTGTTTTTCTAGAGCAAACAAAAGTTGACGCTATGCTAAGAAGCGTTGGTACGTTCAATTAAGTTGTATATCTGTATTGAGTATGACAAAATATAAGGCATAATGATGACAAAAGATCCAAATAGCCGACCCCACTATAGTGGGATAAAGGATTGAATGTTGTTGTTGTATCTGTACCGAGTATGTTTCTGGTATTGGTACGTTTCTGTTACAAGTACGTGTATTAAACGTGTTGATTCAACACAAATTATTAACAAAACAGCTAACTTCAACAATGAAGAAGAAAAAAAACTCATAAGTAGACTTAAGTTTAAGTTTTCTTTTTTTGTTAAACATATAAAATGTTAAATTTTGTAATGTTTATGAATGCTTAGTGTTTGAAAACTTTATGTTATGTTGTATTGATTTGTGAACTTGTACTTCAAGTTATGATTTATGTTTGATGTTTCGATGTTTTGAGAACTATTTATTGCACTTGCGATAAAAAAATATATATTATATTTGTTATAACGTATCATGACGTACCCGTATCCTTGTTTTTTAAATTTTGTCGTACCGCACATATCGTATCCGGCACCCGTATCCGTACCGGTGCTTCCTAGTCGACTGGGTATCGCTGATCGTCGAAAGTTGACTGAGGTAGTGAGTGCTGAAGCATTCCAGCAGCCATGCATATGAAACGCCAATTACCGACCGGGAGACGCGATTTCCATTCGCCAATCACCGACCTGAGCTAAATGATCTCCGAGCACTGATCGAAGTAGCGACTATGGATATGGAGTAGCTGTCGCAGATCGGAGGAAGCGATCACTGATCGGCGGCCGGGAGTGTTCCCCGATCGCCAACCGGGACAGATCCCCGATCACCGACGGAGGTCATGATTGTCGTAACGCTGCAACTATTACTGGTGGTAGTGCAACATGAGTAAATCCTTATCACCAGTATCATCAAATATACCTATGCTCACATACTAAGAAAATTTTGCAAATGGATATTAGAGACATCATGATTTGTTATTCTCAAATAAAGAGAGTGGTGAACTATGTTCTGACATGTTATACCTCTCATGGTAACAGGTAATATTGCTGGGTTTGGCTGAACTTGGTTAAAACAAAGTTGATTGATTTTAGATCCCATATAATTGACAAGATTTACTGTGGAGCGGATCCGGTAGAATGCCGACGCAACCTCACTGCTGTTGGATGACTTGCAATCTAGCATTTCATGAAACTTGATACCGGAGAATCCATGGAAAACCCATTGATACCGACCCTGGGTGGCGCACTAGACTGCAGTCTGGTGTTTCAAATCAGCAAACTTCGATTACTTCCATCCCAAATAGAGCCTTAGTCTGCATAACTAAATATGTACTTTTGAAGACCAATTAGCATATTATTAGAGAGCTGTATGTTAGATTTTAAATTGTGTTTGTGGGGGACTCTTGTAATATATGAGCTACCTAGTATTCTTATTCGAGTAAAGATGTATGGAGTAACTTAATATATCCTTTTACACTTGTTTGAGTTTTGTACTGATGTTTATTCATATGAATGACATACAATCATATTTTTGACTCATCATATTAGTGCTAATGATAATTACCATGTATTTAATCCAGGCACTACAGGAGAGCGTATCTCGAACTATTCCTGCCAAGTGACTCCAATAATCAATCTTCTGCTGTATCCAGTCACACAGGATATATTTCAGATTACCATCATTTTGGATGGTTACTGTTCTTGGCTCTACGTGTCCATACATTCAGTCGATTTAGGGATCTTGTAACCTGTACTAATGGATTAGTTTCAATATTGGTTGTTATATTGACCATGTTCCTTTGTTCATTTTTGAAATTCTATAAATCATGACATGATGTCTTTACTGTGTGTTCAATATACTTTATGACAGGCTGTACTCATTCTCCATGTTCCCATGAAATTCAGGAATTTCCACATTACTACTGCCTCACGGCTATTTGGTAATTTATTTCTGAAATTTCTTGACCTTGTCAATCGCATCCTTGCTTATGCTTTAAGTTTTGGCTTTGTTATACATGTGGTTTTAGACTCTGACTTCTGAGACAGCTTTTTTGTTTTATGCTTTGCTCTTATATTTGGAATAATATGTGATTTCTGGCTTCTCAGGTAAGAAAGCTGATAAGGGTGTTGACCTTCTTGCTTCTTTGTGTGATATTTATCATACATCAGAAGATGAGCTGAAAAAAACATTGGAGAAAACTAATAAGTTAATTGTTGACATTTTAAACAAAAAGCCTCTTCCAGCGGCAGAATGTAGAACAGAAAATTTGGATCACTTTAATATAGGTGCATAATTATTAATTTATTTGATTTATCTTTCTGGTTTTAATTCTGCAGATATTTACCGAAGGTATTCAACTTAGTCTGGAATCCTATGATTTCTTATACTTGTTTGTGGTTTTATCTGTTAGATGGTTTGACAATCTTTGAGGGCCTTATGGAGGAAAATTCCTTGCAATCAAGTTTACTTACTTTAGAGAAGGATTATGATGATGTAATTAACACTACGGGTGAATTGGATGAACGGGTATTTGTCAGTGATGATGACAGTGTACTTGGATCTGGAAGCTTATCAGGAGGAGCCATTAACATTGCAAGTAGAAAGGTATATCTTGTGGTGGTGTAAATCTGGAAGTTTAAAACCAGTTGTCCTTTAAGAATTATTTAATTCTCACCTCTATTGATGCAGAGTATACCAGACATGAAAAGTTCACCCGCCAAGGAAATTAGAAGTCCTAGTTGTCTTATGCAGTCTCCTGCACCACCTGTTAATGGTAACCATATGGGAAACTCTAAGAAGGTATTTGATACGCCGGTTAGCACAGCCATGACAACTGCAAAGTGGCTCCGAACTGTCATTTCTCCACTTCCTTCAAAACCAATGCAGAACTTCACCGATTCCTCTCTTCATGCGACAAGGATATGACCAGCGATGTTGTACGCAGGGCTAACATAATATTAGTGGCAATATTTCCAGTTAGCTCTTTTGGAGAACGATGTGGAACAGGAAATCTTCAGGGTGCAAGTCTGATGGATAGTATATGGGCTGATCAGAGAAAACTGGAGGCTTTAAAATTATACTATCGGGTTTTGGAAGCAATGTGTCGTGCAGAGTCACAAAAATTGAATGGTAGCAATCTTACTTCACTGTTAACCAACGAGCGGTTTCATCGCTGCATGCTTGCATGTTCTGCTGAACTTGTTTTAGCTACTCACAAAACGGTTACAATGATGTTTCCTGTTGTGCTGGAAAGAACTGGCATTACTGCTTTTGATTTGAGCAAGGTGATAGAAAGTTTTGTTAGACATGAAGAAACTCTCCCAAGAGAGTTGAAACGACATTTAAATTCCTTGGAAGAACGACTTCTTGAAAGCATGGCCTGGGAAAAAGGATCCTCAATGTACAATTCCTTAATTGTTGCAAAACCATCACTTTCTGCAGATATCAATCGCTTAGGGCTATTGGCAGAACCAATGCCGTCGCTTGATGCAATAGCCACATATTATAATATTCCTGCTGGGGGCCTGCCGCCTCTCCCTCTTCACAAGCGTGAGATATTTTCAGGTATTAGCTTATCCATTATAATAGTATTCTACCTGTCATTTCCTCTTTATTTGCATGTTTTTGTTTATTGTACTTTAAAATTGTAGCATTATCCTCCTTTAAGTTGCTAGATGATTGAAATGCTTTTACTTTTATTTTCTTATTTTTGAAATCAATATACCGTACTTAATTATAGCTCATTGGCTAGCCTAATGGAACTAATGTTCAATAAAGGCTTGCTCGGAAGGGGCTCCCCCAAATTGTTGTTGTTCTCGGCCCCCTTTTCTCCTTCCTCCTCAGATCATCTTCTGTAATCTCCTAAATCCGATGAGCGCGGTCTGTTGAGGGCGGGGAGTGCTTTGCAGGGAGTGAAGCCCTAATAAAGTAGCTCATCATAGACTTCTAGGTTAAAGGAGGTGCATGAATGAACCGTCTCACACCGAAATTGGAGGGAAAGTTGTTGGACTTAAGTAATAGTCATATCCTCAAATATACGAGGCGCCTTTTTGGAGCAGTTGGTGGATGTGTTGAAAACTTCACAGTTAAGTGTGCTCTAGTGGGAGTAGTCCTAAGGTGGGTAATCTCTTGGAAAGGGCTCGCAGGCCACATGTGGAAAAACCGTGCGGTTCAGCTTAGTATGGACTAAGATAAACCTAAGCGAACAATACTTCTGATATTATGAGGGTTGAGTTGTTAGAATTAGTATCAGAGCCATACCTCCTATAGTACGGTGTGTGGTTAGGGGACGAACCAAACGGAAGTTGGTGGGCCTGTAATATCCCGACACAGATCAGGGTGGTCCAATGAAGGAGTGGAGTGCCTTGGGGGCAGTGAAGTCGAGGTAACGTAGCTCCTAGCATTCTTTTAGGATGGTGTCACGACCCGTCTCGACAAAAGTCAGAGTGCACTTCGGGCGGGTCGTGATGCCACAGGCATTGACAGAAAGAAAATCATGTCTGCTAAGGCAGATGCAGAGAATAATGAAAATATTTTTGAAGTAGTTAATTTGGAGAAAAATAATTTGATTTTATTGCGGAAGTTTTTAGGGTTTAAATCAGTGAGAGTTTTAAGTGCACATGTAATTTTGAAAAAAACATGTTTTATAGGGCACTGTTACAATTTTCATGCAATTATGATTCACAAGAGAATGCACATGCATTAATATCAAATTCTAGTACGTAAAGTGCTGAAATAGTCTAGCAGTTGTCCATGATAAAAGAGAAAATGTCTGATTGCAATTATTACATAAAAGAAATATTTGACAGTAAATGAAATGTAAACATAGAGCCTGCAACTTTTATCAGATCGGGCTCGAGTACCTGGAGGCGCTGCACGGATGCTAAAACAATTCCAAAACAGAAAGAAAAAGTCTCAGAATATTGAAATAAACATTGGATCAAAGTAAAATACACAACAGTCGAAACAGAAATATACAAGTACCAGTTTTCATGTAGCGATGATACCCAAACAGACAAGTAAATGAGTCATCAAAAATAATTAGAATCAAAAGACTACTTTGGAGAATAATATATATTTGAACAAGTAATATCATCAGCTGTAATCAATGAAGTGTGTAGGTGTTTTGAGTGGATGCGCATGATTCACACTCAGTCTGGATACATGTCTTATTAGAAAAAACTTCCTGCTTGTAATGACCATCGTCACGGCCCAGGCCCGGCTCAAGGAGTCTTAGTGGGTCCCAACTGGACACCGTGAAGGCTACAACCCAAGTGACCTCAACACGTGTCAATGTTTGCTTATGATATTATGAGCTACATGATTCACACTGTAGTGATTTAACCGAAACAAAAACACTTTAAGTGAACGAATCGATCAAGAATAAGTTTTACTCAGACAAACATATAAAACCAGATTCGACGACACAGAATAAACCAAACAGTAAGTTTTGAACCCCGCGGGTTTGAGAGGTTAAAGGTCATAATAACAAGAAGATTTATCTAGTATATTGTAAGAGGTAAGTTGACATGTGTTGGATCAGAGATATCGAGTACTCACCTAGGGTAAACCGTCCTCTGACACAAGTTTTTTTCAAGTAAAAATGTGCATTACGTGCATAATATATCAAAACACCAATCACATACTTGCTAACCAGAATTTGTTACCATTATTATCATGATACTTGTTGCTCATGTTCAATATTCCATCATTTTTCTCATTATTCATCAAACGAGATGCAAATCATCAAATTAAATATCTAATTAACTATCATTTACTAACTCGTCTCCCAATTATCCAAACATCATCATTTACATTCATAACTCGTGCAAATCCTATCGCGTGAACCTCAAACTAGTAACAAGTCTAATGAAAGATTTGATGTCTAAATTATTTGACGAAACAAACAATCAAGGGTTGAATTCATATAAACATAAGATCAGACAAAACAATTAAGTTCAATGTTTGAAAGAGAGAAATGATCTCTACTTGCCTAAAGTAGGTTGAATCTGTCGGAGGCGGCCAAGCGACGCTAGAAAAATTGACACTACTTAAGCGAACCTGTTCAAGAACGACGAAAACGATACGACAAATTATCACTATGCTAATAGGCAATTATTTATTACATAACTGAATCAAGAGCGGCTAAGAGATTTACCTCCCTCAAGAGTGAGGTGAGAAGAGATTCTACGCGGAGACGGAGACTTGACGGTGCTTGGGTGACGAAAACCCTAAATCAGAGAGGACTTTGCATGATTCCCACCAACTGAAATGAGGAGCGGCGCCGGAAAAACACGAATATATCACAGTTAGACGATTACGAGAGGTGCACAAATCTGAAACACAAGTTGAACGAAATATAGGGCACGAAAAAGTTTCACGAAACTAGGGCAAATCTGAAACAAGGGGAAAGAAACGTAGATCTTACCAAGAGGAACCAAAATTGAGTCCAAAATCTTAGTGGAGGAGGATTTGAGCAAAGCCCTAAGCATTATCTTGAAATCCACGACCAAATCGACCAAGAAGAGGGAGGAGGTTGTTGCCGGCCACTAGGAGGAAAGAGATTGCCGACCAAAGCCTGTGGTCAGCTAGAGGGAGGAGAGGCAGCAGAGCTATCGGGCTTTGTAGAGAAGGAGTAGAAGCAGGCGGCGTCGACCATGGAGGAGGAGCCGGAGGAGGCGATGCTAGCCATGGAAGGACAAGCAGGGGGCGCCGACAAAAGCATGAGGAGGGCCAGGAAGAGGCGTCGGCACATGGAGCAGGAGAAGGCGGCGAGGACGTCGAGGTTGGTGCGGCGGGCTGGTGTCGGGCATCGAGCGGGATCGGCACGGCTGCGTGTTTGCGGAAAGCTCTAGCCCGAGCGGGAGAAATAGAAGTGGGGGAGAGGCTGGCTCGGATTAAAATGGGGGGAGGGAATTATGTTTTTTTTGTTATTATTATTATTATTAATGTTATTGTTATTATATTTTATCTTAAAATCGGGTTGTTACAGATAGCAGACTTCTAGGTGATAAGAGGTGCAAGAATGAACCGGATCTCATACTGAAATTGGAGGAAAAGTTGTTGGGCTTAAGTAATAATCATATCCTCAAATATCAGAGATGCCTTTTCGGAGCTAGTGGTGGAGTTGTTTTGGAAATTCCATAGTTAAGTGTGTTCTGTGGGAGTAGCCCTGAGATGGGTGACCTCTAGGGAAATGCTCGTTGGCCACTTATGGAAAAGGCCAAAATCGTGTGGTTTAGCTCAGTATGGGTTGGGATGAATCAAAGAGGACAATATATCTGATATTATGAGGGTTGAGTCGTTACACCTCCAAATCGCCATTAATGCCGATTTGGATCCAAAACTGCGAGTCCTTATCTACCTTACTGTTTGACGAAACATTGATTCGAAAGCGACGTTAGATTACTCTCTAAGAATGATACAAGATAGGATATTTAATCTCAAAGTTTAGTAGTGTTTTCGCGGGGAGGTCGTTTTTCCCAAACTGATCTTTTATAGGAGATTATTGGAGTTCTGGGCCTCCGATCTAGATATCATCGCCATCAGCAGAATCATGGTGACAAGGCAAAACTTTCCTGGAATTTTCGCAAGTTGTGAGCACTTTTGTGTTTCTTAGGAGGAGGCCGCCATCACCATCTGCTCCCATTTCGGCGAACTTGATCGGCCTGCCCGAATACGACTGAGAGGGCAGGGGCTAACTTGTTAGACCATCACAATTGGTGTATGTGGGATATGAAACAAACATTTTTATTTGTGCGCCGTATAATTAAAAAGGCAAAATTCCCCGATCGTCTGCTTCAAAGTCTATAAAAGGAGGTCTATTTCTTTATTTGAAGGGGACGGTAATTGAAGGTGTACGAATCCTACGCTTTGACATTGCGACATCGAGAAACCTCCAATGTATGCTCTCTTGCGCCTTCGTGATGATTGCAGTACGACGACACTAAGTAGTGTATGGCGAGAGCATAGAAGACTACAAAGAGTGCGCCCGAACACGTAGATGCAAAGAGCACCTCTGTCTGCAGTTCACCTGTGTGCGTCCTTTCGTGCAGAGGACTGTTGTAATTATTGTAAAAAGAGTGATGGATTATCACCCATGCCAAAAACAATTGTCTATTCAAATATTAACTAATGGATTGTCTTAACTAGGTTAAGCCATGTGATTTTTTCCTTTCGGGTTTTTCACGTAAAAATGTTGTTGTCTCTCTATAACAACTGCGTGTGCATTCGGCTCACTATTGAGCTAACTAAGACAATTCAATTTGACCGGTTTGTGAGAGTGTTTAGTGATCTGTGATTAGCAGGAAGCTTGAAATACCAAAAACATGTAATTTTGATTAAGAACAAACGATGAGGATAAGTTTAAAAGGGTATTTTAGGAATTCCTAATGTTAATCCAAAGAATGGACATCCCTTATAAATATTGTAAATAGCATATATAAAGATAGGGCACAATAGCGACAAAGGATCCATATAGCCGACTCCACTATTGTGGGATAAAGACATGAGTGTTGTCGTTGTATTGTAAATAGTGTGTGTGTGTGTATAAATTAAGGAGAACTGTTGTGAACAATTTGTGTTGCCGACTATATTAACCGTTCCGGAATTACTCTCGCCAACTTTACAACTTTTCAAAGTTCTGTTTTCTTTGAGCATGAACACTATGATCTCCCCACCTCTCATAGTTCTTATTCCAATAAGTGATGCCCGCCCAACACTGATCTTGCGTCAAGAACCTTACATCATATAGGTATCAACTACATAAGTGGCACTGGTATCGACACCACCCTGGGCTCTATAAGGGTGTTTGTGTTGTAGATCCAGATGACACTCTGAAGTTGCGGGCAGATATGATCCTCAATTCTTTTACCCGAACGGTTAGACGATTAGCAATTGGCTGAATGATGCAGGGTAAGCTGTGTGATTGTGCTTACGCTAATGTAAACCTATGTGGATGTGTGAGAAGTACTCAAACAATCCAAATTCAAATGATGCGTGCATGATTTCAATTATTTCAAAAAGAAAATGTTAGTAATAAAATTATATTACTTTTGGCAAGTCAACACAATGTGTTTGATAATTTTCGAACACACAAGCAAACTACGCTTGTCTTTACCCAAGATGCATTATATTACAATTGTTAACTGTAGAAATGGAGAAAACCAACCTTGTATATATGTTCACTTAGTGATAGTTACAAGTATACATACCCTTATATAGGAGAAGAAGGAAGGAAAAATCCTAATACATGATGTGGGACTAATACAGGAGAGAGAAATAAATAAGGAACAACATGGGCCCTTAAATGAGCTTTTCTAACACTCCCCCGCAAGCTGGAGCGTACAAGTCGTAGGCGCCAAGCTTGGATAAGAACTGATAGTATAGCGGCCTGGAGAGAGCTTTCGTCAGGATGTCCGCAACTTGGTCGGTAGCAGGAACATGCGCCAATCATCTTCTTTGACTGTACCTTTTCCCGGATAAAGTGACAGTCAACTTCGATATGCTTTGTTCGTTCGTGAAAAACCGGATTCTTGGCAATATGAATTGCTGCCTGACTGTCGCAAAATAAGGTTGCCGGAGATGAGTGACGAACACCTAAGTCTCTCAGAAGGCCTTCAAGCCAGGTTAGCTCAGAAACGACAGCAGCCATAGCCGGTACTCGGCTTCGGCAGAGGACACGCGCAACCACATTCTGTTTCTTGTTACGCCAAGTTATGATGGGGTGTCACAAAGTAAGTACAGAATCCAGTTGTGGAGCGCCTATCATCAATAGATCCTGCGTAGTCAGCGTCAGAATACGCGACAAGAGATAGAGATGGTGGATGGCTTGTACACGAGTCCTTGTCCGGGGGCGATCTTGAGATAACGAAGGATGCGCTCGACAGCTTGAAGATGAGATGTCCGAGGAGCGTGCATGAAACGGCTCACAACTCCCACAGCAAATGAGATGTCTGGTCGAGTCACCGTAAGGTAGATCAGCTTCCCAACCAAGCGTCTGTAATATTCCGGATTTGTAAGTAGCTTGTCAGCGTCAGAGCTATGGGCCGATAGCTTGTGATTTGCGTCTATAGGAGTCTCTGGCAGGTTTGCACCCAGAATAACCTGCATCACGAAGGAGGTCCATACAGTACTTTCCTTTGAGATAACACAAGACCATCAGGGCGTCGGGCGACCTCGAGCCCAAGAAAGTACCGAATGTTGCCCAGAGTTTTTTTGGTTGAAAGGCAGAATTCAACTGCGCCTTGATCTGTTGTATTCCTGTCGTGTCGTCGCCAGTAATCAGGATATCATCAACATAGACCAGAAGAATCACAGTCCCGGTTTGACCGATGTCGGGTGAAGAGAGAAAAATCAGCCGAGCTCCGAGTGAAGCCACTTGCACAGACCACCTTACTGAACTTTTCAAACCATGCACGCGGGGACTGTGTTTGAGACCATAAATGGAATTTTCGAAGGTGGCATACCAAAGACTCCCCCGTGGTCTCAAACCGGGAGGCTGCTGCATATAAACTGTCTCCTGGAGATCGCCGTTGAGGAAGGCATTCTTGATATCCAGCTGATAAAGGGGCCAGTGACGATGAACAGCCAAGGAGAGAAGAACGCGGACCGTGTTCAATTTGGCCACGGGAGAGAAGGTTTCCTCATAATCATGGCCATGTTGCTGAGTAAACCCCCGTGCCACAAGACGTGCCTTCAGACGGTCGATAGTTGCCATCCGCTGCATGTTTTAATGACAAAGACCATTTGCAGCTAACAGGGGTGTGGCCAGTAGGAAGAGGAACCAGATCCCAGGTCTGGTTAGCCCAGAGAGCATGCATTTCATCGGTTGCATAGCAGCCCGCCAGCTGGGTGGTGAAGGCCTCCTGCACATTGTTAGGAAGAGAAATAGAGGAAAGGAGGGGGCAAAGGTGTAGAGAGGCGGGTGGACGGATGTAGAAAGACGTAGTTGGTCAAGGGAATGAGCTGTAGAGACGGGAAGCGTGATCGACCGCAGCCGAGCTATCGCTGGCAGCAGGGAGCTGGGTCACGGGAGCATCCATGGATGGGCGACGAGAGTAGACACAGATTAGCGGTGGAGGAACCCGAGGAGGAACGGGGGGAGAGGAGGAAGAAGACGGCACAGATTGGCGTGACCGGGACAACGGGCCGGGGAAGAGAGGGAGCAGAAGATGAGGGGAGCAGAAGTCGAGGTGGTGCCGGGTAAGTGGAGGGCCGGTCTTCGCAGAAGGTTGACATCTGCGAAACGCCATTTTGCAGGTAGTAGGAGAGTAGCAGACGTACCCTTTTGAGTGCGGGAGTAGCCAACAAACATATACTTGGCGGCCCGGAGTAGCAAGTTTGTCGGAAGGAGGGCCAAGAAGGTGGACATAACAAACACACCCGAAGATCCGTGGTGTGAGAGAGGTGTGGGGGATGGTGGGATAGAGGAGTTGGAGAGGCGAGGCAAATTAAGGACAGAGGAGGGAAGGCGGTTGATGAGATGACAGGCGGGTGGTGGAGACAGCAAAGTTCCAATATTGGTGGGAACATGCATTGGAACATAAGGAGGCGGGCAACATCGAGAAGATGACGATTTTTTCGTTCGGCCACCCCGTTTTGCTGAGGGGTATACGTACAGGAAGTTTGATGGATGACACCAAAGTCTGTGCAGGATCGGAGAAGGCACGACCCGTATACTCCCGAGGCATTATCAAGTGCGAATGATTTGAGAGGAGTGGCTGAACTGCGTACGCATCTCAAGTAAAAAAGCACGAAAGACAGAGGGAAGTTCAGTGCGGATCATGTAGGAAATAGAGCCACGTGGTACGAGAGTAATCGTCAATGAAGTGACAAATACCGAAAGCCAAAAATACTAGGGAGCCGATAAGGACCCCAAATATCAGAATGAAACTAAGACAAGGGAGTGAGACTCCTGGTACAGGCAGGGGGGAAAGAGGAACGGTGTTGTTTGCCGTAGACACAAGAATTCACAGGAGAATTCTTGTAAAGAGATATCAGGAAGAGCCCGCTTGAGAATCGAAAGGGAGCATGTCCAAGCGGCAATGCCAATCAACAGTAGAGATGGTGGAGAGAAAGTTGGTGGGATATCCAAGATGTACAACCCATTCACCAGCTGCCCCTGACCAATGGTACTCCGGGTGTGCGGCGATCCTGCATAAGAAAAGAAGAGGGTGAAAATGTAATACAACAGTCAAGGTCGTGTGTGAGACGACTAACTGATAATAAATTGAAGGGAGAACCCGGAACGTGAAGAACCGAGGGAAGAGAAAGGTGTGGGCGTAAGCTGAAGATCAGCGGAGCCAAAGACCGGGAGGGTGTCACCGTTGGCCACAGTGATGCGAGCAGGATGAGGCATTTGGAGATATACTGGGGGCTTCTGAGAGGAGATATGGTGAGTAGCGCCAGAATCAACGATCCAACACGGATGATGAGAGAGGCAGGTGATACCCTCCGTAGAGAAGGTCACAACAGAGGTGAAGCTGAAGCAGCAGACGCCATGCGGTGACAGAGACGAGGCCGAGGCGACGAGCAGAAAGGGAGGGCGGGCAGCGAGCAGGAACAGTCCGCGGCCGGACTGGAGGCGGTCGAGGCGTAGTAGGGCAGACCACAGCTGCAGAGAGAGGCCACGGAAACGAAAGAGCCGCAGCGGGAAGAGAGTCGCGGCGAGCAGAGACAGCGGACTGGATGAGGTCGCGGACTGGAGGAGGTCGCAGC